>JAZHEH010001881.1:0-59948 GCA_036589455.1 Ateles fusciceps
GTGGCGCACCGGGTATTTCCCCAACCAGACAATATGTAATGAACGAGTAGACCACACAACATAACATTGCTAGGAATTAATTTGGATTTTCCAGAGCGAAAGGGAGCATAAGCTTATACAGAGAAATATCTTGTTCGCTCTAAAACCAAAACGGGAGCAATCTAACTGAATGCTTCTCAATATGTGTGCATTTGCACCTTAGGAGATAGAGTTCAACTCGTGGTGTGTTTGCAGCGGTTTAAACCCTTTCTGTGCAGAAGATAGCCCATCTCCATCCAAATCCAGGCACATAAGAAAAGCAGTAATAGTGCGTCTAAAACACAAACCACGTATCATTTAAATGTACTGCTGTGTGTTTCGTTTCAACTAGGGGAGCCGAAGCTGAGCCTTGTTCAGCGAGTTAGCAACACGTTTCTTCTAGGGAACTGCGTTGGATTTTCCAGAGCGAAAGGGAGGCATAAGCTATAGAGAAATATCTCGCTCTAAAACCAAAACGGAGCAATCTAACTGAATGCTTGTCAATGTGTGCATTCAACTTACAGAGTTAAACTCGTGTGTTTTGGAGGAGTTAGAAACCCTTTCCTGAGAGATGCAAAACTGTCATTTCCAGCCAAATCCAGGCACATAAGAAAAAGCAGTAATAGTGCGTCTAAAACACAGAAGAAACGCATCATTCAAACTGCTCTGCTGTGTGTTCGTTTCAACTAAGGGAGCTGAAGCTGTGTTTCGTTCAGCGAGTTAGCAACACGTTTCTTCTAGGAACTGCGTTTGGATTTTCCAGAGCGAAAGGGAGCATAAGCTGTACAGAGAAATATCTCGCTCTAAAACCAAAACGGAGCAATCTAACTGAATGCTTGTCAATGTGTGCATTCAACTTACAGAGTTAAACTCGTGTGTGTTTGCAGCAGTTTAGAAACCCTTTCTGTGCAGAGATGCAAAACTGTCATTTCCAGCCAAATCCAGGCACATAAGAAAAAGCAGTAATAGTGCGTCTAAAACACAGAAGAAACGCATCATTCAAACTGCTCTGCTGTGTGTTCGTTTCAACTAAGGGAGCTGAAGCTGTGTTTCGTTCAGCGAGTTAGCAACACGTTTCTTCTAGGAACTGCGTTTGGATTTTCCAGAGCGAAAGGGAGCATAAGCTGTACAGAGAAATATCTCGCTCTAAAACCAAAACGGAGCAATCTAACTGAATGCTTGTCAATGTGTGCATTCAACTTACAGAGTTAAACTCGTGTGTGTTTGCAGCAGTTTAGAAACCCTTTCTGTGCAGAGATGCAAAACTGTCATTTCCAGCCAAATCCAGGCACATAAGAAAAAGCAGTAATAGTGCGTCTAAAACACAGAAGAAACGCATCATTCAAACTGCTCTGCTGTGTGTTCGTTTCAACTAAGGGAGCTGAAGCTGTGTTTCGTTCAGCGAGTTAGCAACACGTTTCTTCTAGGAACTGCGTTTGGATTTTCCAGAGCGAAAGGGAGCATAAGCTGTACAGAGAAATATCTCGCTCTAAAACCAAAACGGAGCAATCTAACTGAATGCTTGTCAATGTGTGCATTCAACTTACAGAGTTCAACTCGTGTGTGTTTGCAGCAGTTTAGAAACCCTTTCTGTGCAGAGATGCAAAACTGTCATTTCCAGCCAAATCCAGGCACATAAGAAAAAGCAGTAATAGTGCGTCTAAAACACAGAAGAAACGCATCATTCAAACTGCTCTGCTGTGTGTTCGTTTCAACTAAGGGAGCTGAAGCTGTGTTTCGTTCAGCGAGTTAGCAACACGTTTCTTCTAGGAACTGCGTTTGGATTTTCCAGAGCGAAAGGGAGCATAAGCTGTACAGAGAAATATCTCGCTCTAAAACCAAAACGGAGCAATCTAACTGAATGCTTGTCAATGTGTGCATTCAACTTACAGAGTTCAACTCGTGTGTGTTTGCAGCAGTTTAGAAACCCTTTCTGTGCAGAGATGCAAAACTGTCATTTCCAGCCAAATCCAGGCACATAAGAAAAAGCAGTAATAGTGCGTCTAAAACACAGAAGAAACGCATCATTCAAACTGCTCTGCTGTGTGTTCGTTTCAACTAAGGGAGCTGAAGCTGTGTTTCGTTCAGCGAGTTAGCAACACGTTTCTTCTAGGAACTGCGTTTGGATTTTCCAGAGCGAAAGGGAGCATAAGCTGTACAGAGAAATATCTCGCTCTAAAACCAAAACGGAGCAATCTAACTGAATGCTTGTCAATGTGTGCATTCAACTTACAGAGTTAAACTCGTGTGTGTTTGCAGCAGTTTAGAAACCCTTTCTGTGCAGAGATGCAAAACTGTCATTTCCAGCCAAATCCAGGCACATAAGAAAAAGCAGTAATAGTGCGTCTAAAACACAGAAGAAACGCATCATTCAAACTGCTCTGCTGTGTGTTCGTTTCAACTAAGGGAGCTGAAGCTGTGTTTCGTTCAGCGAGTTAGCAACACGTTTCTTCTAGGAACTGCGTTTGGATTTTCCAGAGCGAAAGGGAGCATAAGCTGTACAGAGAAATATCTCGCTCTAAAACCAAAACGGAGCAATCTAACTGAATGCTTGTCAATGTGTGCATTCAACTTACAGAGTTAAACTCGTGTGTGTTTGCAGCAGTTTAGAAACCCTTTCTGTGCAGAGATGCAAAACTGTCATTTCCAGCCAAATCCAGGCACATAAGAAAAAGCAGTAATAGTGCGTCTAAAACACAGAAGAAACGCATCATTCAAACTGCTCTGCTGTGTGTTCGTTTCAACTAAGGGAGCTGAAGCTGTGTTTCGTTCAGCGAGTTAGCAACACGTTTCTTCTAGGAACTGCGTTTGGATTTTCCAGAGCGAAAGGGAGCATAAGCTGTACAGAGAAGACCAACTGAGCGAGTAGGTTACATAACATAACATTACCAGAAATGCATAACATAACATTACCAGTACATAACATAACATAACCATATTGCTGGCTTTGATTCTGCATCTTTATAGCAAATCTTTAAATCCAGAAATAGTCTCAAACTTTTTAAGAAAATAATTATGAATGCTCTGCCTTTGCATTTCCATATGTATTTCAAAATAAGCATGTGTTTCCATAAATATCCACTTGAATCTTGATTAGTATTGTGGTGAATCCTATTTTGGTGGGTGAAAGTGCATCTTAAAAATAATGAGTCTTCCAATTAATGAATATGTATATTTTCATTATTGAGATATTTAACTTAGTAATTAATGTCTTATATTTTTAAATATAGATGGTGTCGTACATCTTTCACTAACTTTATCACTCAGGTATTTTAATATTTTTAGGTTAGGGCTATGTACTTTTAAGTTGCTACATATTTTGATTTAATTTGTCGATTATTTGTTGCTGGTATATGCAGAATACAATTGAGTTTCAAATTAGTCTTGTATCCTGTGGCTTTGCCAATTCGTACTTATGAGATGTTAGTGTGTTTTGTGTGAATCTATCAACACTTTCTATGTGGGCAATCATGTCGTCTTGAAATAAACATAAGTTTGTATACTTTTCAAATATGGTAGTTTGTATTTTTTCTTTTTTTCTTGCTTTATTGTACTGAACTAGTATCTCTGAGCACGTTGAAGAGGGTGGAGGAGGGGAGCATTCCAGTCGGTACATTGGCCACGCAAGCATTACATGAGCCATGGAGAGGGATTAATGGACACTTGTTATCGAAGTAAGTTCTCTCCTTGTCAAATGTAAGAGTTTTTACATTAATGGAGTTGTGTATTACACTGAATGCATTATCAGGCATTAGAATAAAGTTAGTCAAATCATTTTATCTTATTTATTTTGTTAATGTGGTAAACAAATTGTTAAACTTCTTATTAGTTTTTAAATGTTGAAGCTACCCTTTTATTCCCTGAGATAAACCCAGTCTTGATCATCAGTGTGGGGTCTTTTTTTAAATATAGTCCATGGATTCTATTGCTAATATTTTGTTGAGATTGATGATCTTTGGCTTGTGAAAGATTGGTGATTACTTGGTATGTGCTGGACAGGATCTAATGAACAGGCCAGCCAAAGACAGGCCAAGAATGTTAACAATACATAACATAACACTGCCAAGTAGTATACACAACATTGAAATTAGTTAGTTATGGTTCTAGCCATATCTGGTCATGATTGGTGGCTAAGCTCTTTGCACTTGGCACATGAAGGGGAGGGATTATGTAGGTCCCTCTGAGAGGAAATTAGAAATTTTTATTTGGAAACCCATGTTATAAATTCTAGTGGCTTTAGGTTAGGGCTCAGTGGGCCAAGCACTAAAGGACGTTTCCTCAGGGCTGATTCTGGAAGATGGCTGTAGAGTCTAGCTTCAAATTATGGACTTCTTTTTTTTTTTTTTGATGGGAGGTTGGCAGAGGGGGGCATATGGCGCACTGCTTCACAGTCAGCCTAATAATTTATTCCTCTCATTCATTATTCAAGTGACTAGCATGGCACTTACATTTTTATAAGTAGTTACATATTGTCACTCCTACAGGTCATGCCATCACCTTTGAGTTATAATAGTATTTGTGGATAAGCAGTGCCTATTTTATAGACATTATACGTGATGGGTTCTTGAAGCCAAGCCTCACCACTTTCCTCAGAAGTGTTTGTGTCTGGGATCAGAGTGATCTAGTGTCCTTTGTGAGAGGAGCTGCATTGTAGGAAGCCCATATTCTCCCCAGGTGTTCATAGGCTGGATTGGATCTTTGTGGCTAGTAAGCGTTGTCACTGTGGCCAAACACTGTTGTACCTTTTCACCCGTGTTGACTAGAGTTATCTCATAATCCTATGACGAGATGCTACCCACCTTCATTTTACAAATAAGGGAAATAGGATAGGTTAAAAAAATTTGCCCTGATTATAGAGCTAGGAGGAGGCAGAAATGCTAGCTAAAGCTAACAACAGTCCCAAATCAAATCCACTCTTCTGTGCCCCTATGCTAACTTAATCCAACTTAGCTACCTCAAAACACAGGACCTGTAGGGTCATCTCAAATGTATATATGCTCCTTGTTTGATTTAGAGCCTAAAGGTTTTATAATCACTCCAATCTCAGACGGGCCAAAATATATTCCTTTGAGTACCGCCAACTGTGGGATGAGCAAAGAACATTTGTAGAGGACCTTTTCCCCAGGGCCAGTGTAGACAGTGATTACCGAAGAGAAAACTCTCACGGCTCTCATGATGGTTAGACCTAGCCAATGGGAATATAGCTGTGGCAAAGTCAAAACCTCAAGGTGAAGCCAATATTTTAGGGCTTTTATATTTGGATTTCTTCGATTGTAATAGTGAATATTTGGGAGGGAAGAAATCCTTGGAAAGTGTCTTTGATACCACTAAAATATTTCATAATCCAAGGACATGAAATTGCCTCTTGCAAAGCCACAGCACCAGAGATCCAAGCCACTGATGCCTTCTGCGAGTTCAATATTATAAGGCTAGTTTGCTAAGTGGTCGGTGCTTGAAATGGGGTTGCGGTGGCGCTGCCCGAAGAAGGTGGTGCCAGTGAATTTGACGGCTGGGAAGAAATCGCGGTTAAACTTGTTAGGCTTTGTTGGTCGGTTAATTAAGCACGATGAAGCGGGGGCGCTGGTTTGAAACGATGAGTTGGAAATGGGCGGCGATTCGTTGGCTTTGGGGTTCGCTGGCGGTCGGTGGGGGGTTCCGGTGTGGGTAGTGTGAAGAAATGATGGCGCCGGTGGGGGCAGGTGTGGCTGGGGGGTGGGGGCAGAATTGGCGTGGTGGTAGCAGATAACCAGTAGCACAACATAACATTACCAACTACTATTGTAAGTTAAGGGATGTCAAGGTAAGGCAAGAAATGGCACCTATGTTAACCATGGTAATGAAAGGCAAGGCAAGGCAGACAAAGCCACCATGGTCACAATTGTAAGGCAAGGGATGTCAAGGCAAGACAAGTCAGGGCATCATGGGCATCAGGGTATAGCAAGGAAAGTCAAGGAAAAGCACCTTGGCACCATGGTAAGGCAAGGCAAGGCAAAGCAGAACACCATGGACACCACGGTAAGGTAAGGCAAGGCAAGGGTAAGCAACATGGGCACCAAGGTAAGGTAAGGCAAGGCAAGGCTGCATGGGCCCCATGTTAAGGCAAGGCATGGAAAGGCAAAGAAAGGCACCATGGGAACCACTGTAAAACAAAGCAAGGCAAGGCAAGTCTAGGCACCATGGGCACGATGGTAAGGAAGGCAAGGCTGCATGGCCCCATCTTAAGGAAGATGGAAAGGCAAAGAAAGGCACCAGGGGAACCACTGTAAAAAAAGAAGGAAGGAGTCTAGGCACCATGGGCACGATGGTAAGTCAATGCAAGACAAGGAAGCATGAGTATCATCATAAGGCAAATCAATGCAAGGCAAGGCAAGGTAAGGCAACATGGGCATAATATAAGGCATGGCAAGGGAAGGCAAGGCACCCAGGACACCATAGTAAGGTAATGAAAGGCAATGAAAGATAACATGGGCATCATGGTAAGTCAAGGCATTGCATGGCAAGGCACCATGACAGCATGGTAAGGAAAGGCAAAGCAAGGCATGGCACCATGGGTACCGTGGCATGGAAAGGCAAGGATAGGCAAGGCACCATGGGCACCATGGTAAAGAAAGGCAAGGCAAGACACCATGGGCATCATAGTATGGCAAGGCAATGCAAGACAAGAATAGGCACCATGGGCATGATGGTAAAGAAAGGTAAAGCATGGAAAGCATGGCAAGAAGGGCCCCATGGTAAGGCAAGGCAAGGAAATTCGAGGTGGGGGCACCATGGGCACAATGGTAAAGCAAGGCAAGGCAAGGCACCCTGGGCACGATGGTAAGCCAAGGCAAGACAAGGAACCATGAGCAACATAGTAAGGAAAGGCAAGGCAAGGCAAGACAAGACAAAGCACCATGGGACCCACGGTAAGGCGAAGCAAGACAAGGAAATGCAAAGCACCATGGACACTATATTAAGGCAAGGAAAAGCAAGACAATTCAAGACAAGGCACCATGGGCACCATGGTAAGGCAAGAAAAGAAAAAGAAAACCACCATGGGGACCTAATTACGTCAGCAAAGGACAATGCAAGGAAATGCAAGGTACCTTGGGCACTATGGCTGATCAAGGCAAGGCAAGGCAAAGGCCAGGTAGGTTACCATGGGCAAAAATGGTAAGGCAAGGCAAGGCACAATGGGCACGGACCATGGTAAAGCAAGACAAGGAAGGCATTGCAAGTCACCATGGGCAAGGTAGTTAGGCAAGGAAGGCAATGGAAGGCACAATGGGCTTTATGGTAAGACAAGGCAAGTTAAGGCAAGTCACAGCATTGCAAGGCAGGGCAAGGGAAAGCAAGGCACCATGTGATGCATGATAAGACAAGCCAAGGGAAGGCAGGGCACCATGGTAACCATGGTAAGGCAAGACAAGGCAAGGCACGGAAGGTAGGGTAAGGCAAGGGAAGGCACCATGGGCACCATGGTAAGTCAAGGCAAGGCAAGGCAGGCACAGCAAAGCAAGGCATGTCTAGACAATGTGCCATGGGCAGCATGGAAAGACAAGGCAAGGCAAGGTGCCATGGGTACTATGGTTATGCAAGGCAAGGCAAACCAAGGAAAAGCAAGGCACCATTTGCACCATGGTCAGGTCTGGCAAGGCAAGGAAAAATGAATCATCGGCACCATAGTAAAGAAAGACAAGGCAAGGCACAATGAGCACCAAGGTAAGGCAAAGCAAAGGAAGACAAGGTGCCCTGGGCAACATGGTAAGGCAAGGAAATGGAAGGAAAGGCATCATGGTGACCATATTAAACAAATAAAGGCAAGGCCATGGAAGGCACCAGGGGCACCCTGGTAAGTCAACTTAAGGCACCATGGGCAACATGGTAAGTAGAAGGCAAGGCAAGGAACCATGCACACCATGTTAAGGCATGGCAAGTCACCATGGGCACCAAGGTAAGGCAAGTCAAGGCAAGGAAAGGCAACATGAGCACTATGGGCAACATGGTAAGGCAAGGCAAGGCAGGATGGCCACCATGGTAAGACAAGTCAAATCAAGGCATGGCACCATGGACATGATGGTAAGGCAAGACAAGGCACCATGGGCACAATGGTAAGGCAAGGCAGGACAAGGCAAAGCACCCTGGGAACCATGGTAAGGCAAGGGAAGGCACGGCAAGTCAAAGCAACATGTGCACCATTGTAAGACAAGACAAAGCAAGGCAAGTCACCATAGGCATCATGGAATGGCCAGGCAAGAAAAGGCAATGGAAGGCAAGGCACCATAGGCACCATAGTAAGCCAAGTCAAGGCAAGGCAAGGCACTGGTTTCACCATGGCAAGGTAATCAAGGCAAGGCAAATACCATGAGGAACAAGGTTTTGCAAGGCAAGGCAAGGAAAGGCACCATGGCCGGTATCTTAAGACAAGGCATGGTAATGCAAGGCACCACGGACACCATTTTAAGGCAAGGTAAGGAAAGCCACCATGGGCACAATGGTAAGGCAAGTCAAGGCAAGGCAAGACACCATGGGCACCATGGTAAGGCAAGGCAAGGCAACATGGGCACCATGGACAACATGGTAAGGCAAGACAAGGCAAGGCAAAGCACCATGGCTACCATGGTAAGACAAGTCAAATAAAGGCAAGGCACCATGAATATGATGATAAGGCAAGGCACCATGTGCACCATAGTAAGGCAAAGCAAAACAAGGCAAGGCATCATGGGAACCATGGTAAGGCAAGGGAAGGCAAGCCAAGTCAAAGCAACTTGACAAGCCAAGTCAAAGCAACTTGGGCAACATGACAAGGCCAGACAAGGCAAGGCAAGTCACCCTATGTATCATGGAATGGCAAGGCAAGGCAAGGCAATGGAAGACAAGGCACCATGGGCACCATGGTAAGGCAATGCAAGTCAAAGCAAGACCCTAGTGTCATCATGGTAAGGCAAGGCAAGGGAATCACCAAGGGCAACATGGTTTTGCAAGGCAAGTCAAGTAAAGGCACCATGGGCAACATGGTAAGACAAGTCAAGGTAAAGCAAGGCACCATGGTCACCATGGTAAGGCAAGTTGAGACACGGCACCTTGAGCAATGAGGTTAGTCAAGGCAAGGCAAGGAACCATGGGCACCATGTTAAGGCAAGACAAGCCACCATGGGCACCATGGTAAGACAAGGCAAGGCAACAGGAGCACCATGGGCAACATGGTATGGCAAGGCAAGGCAAGTCACCATGGCCACAATGGTAAGGCAAGTCAAATCAAGGCAGAGCACCATGGACATGATGGTAAGGCAAAGCAGTGAAAGGCAAGGTATCATGGGAACCCTGGCAAGGCAAGGAAAGGCAAGGCAATTCAAAGCAACTTGGGCAATATAGTAAGGTAAGACAAGGCAAGGCAAGGCACCATAGGCATCATGAAATGGCAAGGTACGGCAAGGCAACAGAAGGCTAGGCACCATGGACATTTTTTTTTTAAAGACGGCGTTTCACCACGTTGGTCAGGCTGATCTTGACCTCCCAACCTCAGGTGATCCACCCACATTGGTCCGCAAAGTGCTTGGATTACAAGCGTGAGACACCACGCCCGGCCAACCATGGGCATCTTGATAAGGCAATGCAAGGCAAGGCAAGGCACCAGTGTCACCATGGTAAGGCAAGGCAATGCAAGGCAAATATCACAGGCAACATGATTTTG
This sequence comes from Ateles fusciceps, assembly GCA_036589455.1. Lineage (NCBI taxonomy): Eukaryota > Metazoa > Chordata > Mammalia > Primates > Atelidae > Ateles > Ateles fusciceps. The sequence goes on from JAZHEH010001881.1 coordinate 9,692, forward strand.
CAAGGCAAGGCAACGAAAGGCACCAAGGGAAACATGGTAAGGCAAGGCAAGGTAAAGCAAGGCACCACAGTCACCATGGTAAGGCAAGGCAAGGCAAGGCACCATGGGCAGCATGATATGGCAAGGCAAGGCAAGGAAAGGCAAAATGTTCACCATAATAGCAGAAGGCAAGGCATGTCTCCGTGGGCCCTATGATAAGGCCAGGCAAGGCAAGGTAAGGCAAGACAACAAAGGCACCATGATAAGGCAAAACAAGGCAGGGCACCATGTGCACTATGAAAAGGCAAGTCAAGGCACGGCATAGAAAGGCAACAAGGCATGGTAATACAAGGAATGGCAAGGAGCCAAATGCACCATGGGCAACATGATAAGGCAAGGCAAGGAAAGCCACCATGGGCACAATGGTAAGGCAAGGCGAGGCACATGGTCACCATGGTAAGGCAAGGCAAGGCAAGGCAAGGGTAGGTGCCATGGGCACTGTGGCAAAGCAAGGAAAGGCATGGCACCATGGTCACCATGGTAAGGCAAGGCAAGGCAACTCAAGGCATCATGGGCACCATGGTAAGAAAAGGCAAGGCAAGTCACCATGGGCACCATGGTGTGGCAAGGGAAATCAAGGCAAGGCACCATGAGCACCATGGTAAGGCAAGGCAAGGACAGGCAGGGCACTGTGGACACCATGGAAATCAAGACAAGGCAAGGAATGGTACCATGAGCAACATGGTAGGGCAAGGTAAAACAAGGCTGCACAGGAACCATAGTAAGGCAAGTCAAGGCAATGCCAGGAAGACAACTTGGGCACCAATGTAAAGCAAGTCAAGACAAAGGAAGACATTCTGAGCATGATAGTAAGGCAAGGTAAAAAAAAAAGGCAAGGCACCATTGATACCATAGTAGGGCAAGACAAGGCAAGAAAAGGAAAGGAAAGGCACCATAAGCATCATAGTAAAGAAAGGCAAGGCAAGGCACCAGGGGCGACATGGTAACACAAGGATTGGCAAGGCCAGGCACCATGAGCACAATTTTAAGGCAAGGCAAGGCAAGGAACCATGAGCACCATGTGTACGCAAGACAAGCACCATAGGCACCATGGGCACCATGATAAAGCAAGGTTAACCACCATGGACAGCATGGTAAAGCAAGGTTAGGCATGGCAAGTAAAGGCACCACGGGCACCATGTTAAGGCAAGGCACCATAGGTACAATGGTAAGGCAAGGCAAGGTAAGGCAGTGTACAATGGGCACCATGGTAAGATAAAGCAATGCACTGTGATCAAAATAGTAAGGCAAGGAGAGGCAAGCACCACTGGCAACATGGTAAGTAAGGCAAGGCAAGGCACCATGAGTACCATGGTAAGGCAAGGCAAAGAAAGGCACAATGAACACCATGGTAAGGCAGGGCAAGGCAAGGCTAGGCAAAGCAATGCACCATGGACACCATAGTAAGGCAAGGCAAGGAATGCAAGCAAGGCAGTTTTGACAAAATGGTAAGGCAAGGCAAAGAAAGGAAAGACAACATGAGCATCATGGTAAGAAAATACAAGGCAAGGAAAGCAAGGCACATGAGGCACATGGAGCACCATAGTAAGGCAAGGTAAGGCACTATGGCACCATGGTAAGGCAAGGCAAGTCAACATGGACACCATGGAATGGCAAGGCTAGGCCAGCAAGGCACCATGGACAACATGGTAAGGCAAGGCAAGGATAGGCACAACAACGTGCGCATTATATTAAGTCAAGACAAGACAAAGAAAGGCAAGACACCTGGGGCACCATTGTAAGGCAAAGCCAGGCAAGAGAAGGCACCATGGGAACCATGGTTAGGCAAGGCATAGCAAATCAAGGCAAGGCATCATTTGCACCATGGTAAGGCAAAACAAGGAAAGGCAAGGCACCTTGGGTACCATGGTAAGGTAAGTAAAGGCAAGGCAAGGCAAGACATCATGGGCACCGTGGTAAGGCAAGGAAAGGCAATGCAAGGCACCTTGGGCACCATTGTTAGCTAAAGCAAGGCTCCATTGGCAACATGATATGGCATGGCAAGGAAAGGAAAGGCAAGGCACCATGGGCACCATGGTAAGGTAAGACAAGGTAAGGCAAGGCATGGCAAGGCAAGGCAAGGCATGGCAAGGCAAGGCATCATGGGCACCATGGAAGGCAAGGCAAGGCAATGCAAGGCACCTTGGGCACCATTGTTGGCCAAGGCAAGGCACCATGGGCAACATGGGAAGGCAAGGAAAGGAAAGGCACTTTGAGCACCACAGTAAAGGAGGGCAAGGCAAAGCAGGCACCATGGACACCAGAATACGTAAGGCAAGCCAAGACATCTTGAGCACCATGGTAAGGCAAGGCTAAGCATGGCGTCATGAGCACAATTGTAAGGAAAAGCAAGGCAAGGCACCATGGGCATCATGGTAATGCAAGACAAGGCAAGACAAGACAAGGAACCATGGGCACCATGGTAAGGCAAGGCACCAGGGACACCATGGTAACACAAGGCAAAGCTAGGGAAGACAATGCACCATGGGCATTATGATAAGACAAGGCATGGAAAGGCAAGGCAATGCACCATGGGCACCATGTTAAGGCAAGGCGAGGCAAGACAAAACACCATAAGCACAATGGTAAGGCAAAGCAAGGCAAGTCAAGGCAATGTGCTGTGGGCATCATTGTAATTCTGGACAAGGCAAGCCTAGGCACTATGGGCACCATGGTAAGGCAAGTCATGTAAAGGTATAGCAACATGGGCACCAAGGTAAAAAATGTGATTGCAAGACAAGTTACTATGCACATATGGTTTGGCAAGATAATGCATCATGGCACCATGGTAAGGCAAGGCCAGGCAAGGCACAATGGGCACCATGGTATGGCAAGGCAAGGCAATGCAAGGCACATGGGTAACATGATAAGACAAGGCAAGGCACTATGGGCACCAGGATGAGCAAGGCAAGGCAAGGCATGGAACCATGGACACCATGCGTAGGGCAAGGCAAGGAAAAATAAGGCACGTGAGCATCAAGGTAAAGCAAGACAAAGCAAGGCAAGTCATGGCACGGCAGTATGGGCACAATGATAAGGCAATGTAAGACAAGGTACAACGAGCTCCATGGTAAGGCACGGTAAGGCAAGGCAAGGCACCATGGACAACATGGAAAGCAAGGCAAGGCAAGGCATGGCACCATCAGCAACATGGAAGGGCAAGGCAAAACACAGCAGCACGGGCACCATGGTAAGGCAAGGCAAAAAAGAGAAGACATTATGGGCATGACGGTAAGGTAAGGTAAGGTAAGGCCAGGCACAACTGACACTATGGTAGGGCAACACAAGTCAAGGAAAGAAAGGAAAGGCACATGGGTACCATGGTAAAAAAAAGACAAGGCCAGGTACCATGGACAACATGGTAAGGCAAGGTAAGGCAAGGCAAAGCACCATGGGCACAACTGTAAGGCAGGGCAAGGTATGGAACCATGGGCACCATGGTAAGGAGAGGCAAGCACCATGTGCACCATGGTAAAGCACAGCAAGGCACCATGGGCATCATGGTAAGGCAAGGCATGGCAGGGCAAGGCATCATGGTCACCATGATAGGACAAGGTAATGCAAGACAGGCACCAAGGTAATTTATGGGAATGCACAATGATCAAAATAATAAGGCAAGGCAAAGCAAGTAAAATTAGCACCGGCATAAGGAAGACAGGGCAAGGCACCATGAGCACCATGGTGAGTCAAGGCAAAGCAAGGCAAGGCCCCATGCACACCATGGTAAGGCAGGGCAAGACAATGCAAGGCAATGCAAGGCAAGGCAAGGCAAAGGAAAGCACCATGGGCATGATGGTAAGGCAAGGCAAGGCAAGGCAAGGGAAGCAAGGCAATTGGACAACATGGTAAGACAAGGCAAGGAATGGCAAGACAACGTGGGCATCATGTTAAGCATACAAGGCAAGGAAATGCAAGGCAACATAGTCACCATGGTAAAGAAAGGCAAGGCAAGGTACCATGGGCACCATGGTAAGGTAATGTAAGACAAAGCATCATTGGCACCATTGAAAGGCAAGGTGAGGAAAGGCACCATGGGCACCATGGTAAGGCAAGGCCAGGGAAGACAAAGCACCATGGGCACCATCTGGAGGCAAGGCAATGCCAGGCACCATGGGCACCATATTAAGGCAAGGCAAAGCAATGCAAGGCACCATTGGTCCCATGGTAAGGCAAGGCAAGGCAAGCAAAGCACCATGGGCAACATGGTAAGGCAAGTCAAGGAAAGGCACGACAACATGGGCATCATATTAAGTCAGGACAAGGCAAGAAAAGGCAAGGCACCTGGGGCACCATTGTAAGGCAAGGCAAGGCAACGCACCATGGGCACAATGGTTAGCCAAGGCAAAGCAAAACAAGGCAAGGCATCATTGGTACCATGGTAAGGCAACGCAAGGAAAGGCAACGCACCATGGGAAACATAGTAAAGTAAGTCAAGGTAAGGTAAGGCATCATGGGCACCATGGTAAGGCAAGGCAATGCAAAGCACCATGGCTACGATTGTTACCCAAGGCAAGGCACCATGGGTAACATGGTAGGCAAAGCAAGGCGCTATGACCACCATAGTAACAGAGGACAAGGCAAAGCAGAAACCATGGGCACCGTGAGAAGCCAAGGCAAGGCAGGAGTAGGCAGTATGGACACCAGAATAAGGCAAGGCGAGGCAAGGCACCATGGAGTCCATGTTAAGGCAAAACAAGGAATGGCATCATATTCACAATGGTAAGGAAAGGAAAGGCACAATGAGCACTATGGTACAGCAAGACAAGGCAAAACAAGACAAGGCACCATGGGCACCATGGTAACACAAGGCATCGTGGTAACAAGGCAAAGCAAGGCAAGGTGCCATGGGCACCATGATAAGACAATGCATGGAAAGGCAAGACGATACACCATGGGTACCATGATAGGGCAAGGCAAGGCACTATGGCCACCATAGTAAGAGAGGGCAAGGCAAGACAGAAACCATGAGCACCAGGGAAAGCCAAGGCAAGGCAGGTGTAGGCACTATGTACACCAGAATAAGGCAAGGCAAGGCAAGGCACCATGGACTCCATGTTAAGGCAAGGCAAGGCAAGGAATGGCATCAAGTTCACAATAAGGAAAGGCAAGACAAGTCACCATGATTCACCATGGTTCAGCAAGACAAGGTAAAACAAGACAAGGCACCATGGGCACCATGGTAACACAAGGCAAAACAAGACAAGGCAAGACACCATGGGCACCATGATAAAGCAAGGTATGGAAAGGTAAGACAAGGCACCATGGGTACCATGATAAGGCAAGACAAGGGAAAGCAAAATACCATAAGCCCCATGGTAAGGCAAACCAAGGCAAGCCAAGGCAAAGTGCCATGAGCACCATGATAAGGCAAGGCAAGACAAAGCAAGGCAAGGAAAGGAAGCATGAGCACCATGGTAAGGCAAGAGAAGGCAAGGGAAGACACCATGGGCACCATCGTAAGGCAAGGCAATGCAAACCTGGCCACTATGGGCACTTTGGTAAGGCAAGGACATAAAGGCAAAGCAACATGGGCAACAAGGTAAAGCAAGGGAATGCACGACTAGGCAAGTCATCATGGGCATATGGTTTGACAAGCAAAGGCAAGACCTCATGGGCACCATGGTAAGGCAAGGCAAGTCAAGGCAAATCACCATTTGCAACAAGGTAAGACAAGGCAAGGCAATGCAAGGCACCATGGGCACCATGGTAATACAAGGCATGGCAAGGTATGGAACCATGGACACCCAGATAGGGCTAGGCAAGGCAAGGTAAGTCACCATGGGCACTATAATAAGGGAAGGCAAAACAAGATAAGGCAAGGCATGGCACTATGGGCACCATGGTAAGGCAATGCAAGACAAGGCACGAAGGGCACCATGCTAAGTCAAGGAAAGGCAATGCAAAAGAGACACCTTGGGCACAATGGTAATGGAAGGCAAGGCAAGTCACCATGGGCACCATGGTAAGACAAAGCAAGGCAAGCCAAGCCAAGCCAAGGTAAAGCAAGGCACCACAGGCACCACAGTAAGGTAAGGCAAGGCAAGGCCCCATGAACACCATGGTAAGGAAAATCAAAGCATGTTAAGGCATCATGTGCACCATGGTAAGGCAAGCAAGGCAAGACACCACGGGCACCATGGGCAACATTGGAAGGCAAGGCAAGGCAAGATACCATGTGCACCATGGTAAGGGGAGGCAAGACACGGCAAGGCACCATGGGCAGCATTGCAATGCAAGTCAAGTCACCATATGCACCATGGTGAGGCATGGCATGGCAAGGTAAGGAAAGACAAGACAGCATGGGCACCCTGGTAAGCAAGGAAGGCAGTGCAAGGCACCATGGGCACCATGGTAAGGCAACGGAAGGCATGGAATGTCCAGGCAATGCAAGGCAAAGCACCATGGGCACTACTCTAAGGTAAGGCAAAGCAACGTAAGGCATGGCAAGACACCACGGGCACCATGGGAAGGCAAGGCAAGGCAATTGTAGGCACGTTGGACACCATGGTAAGGCAAGACAAAGCTATGCAAGGCACCATGGACACCATGGTAAGGCAAGGCAGGGAAAGGCATGGCAAGGCACCATACGCACCATGGTTAGGTAGGCAAGGCAAGACACCATGGGCACCTTACCATGGTGATTATGGTGCCATGCCTTCCCTTGCCTTGCCTTACCATTGTGCCCATGGTGCATTTTCTTGCCTTGCCTTACCATGGTGCCCATGGTGCCTTGCCTTGCCTTAATAAGATACCCATGATGCCTTGCATTGTTTTGCTTTGCCTTAACATTTTGCCTATCGCACCTTAGCTTTCTCTCCTAGCCCTGCATCACCATAATACTTACGGTGCTTTGCCTTGTCTTGCTTTGCCTAGCCTTGGCTTCACTTGCCTTGCCTTACCATTGTGTCCATAGTGCCTTGCTTTGCCTTGCATTACCATTGTGCTCATGGAGTCATTCCTTGCCTTGCCATGCCTTACCTCATTGCCCATGGTGCCTTGCCTTGCCTTGCCTTACCTTACCTTACCATGGTGCCCAAGGTGCCTTTACTTTCCTTGCCTTGCCTTGCTTTATCATGGGGCCTATGGTGCCTTGCCTTGCCTTTCGTTGCCTTACCATGTTGCCGATTGTACCTTGTCTTTCCATGCATTAAAGTGGTGCCCACAGTTCCTTGCCATGATACTTTTATTCCCATGGTGCCTTGCCGTGCCTTGCATTGCCTTATATTACCATGGTGCCCTTGGTACCTTGCCATGCCTTACCATGATACCCATGGTGCCTTGCCATATCTTGCCTAGCTTTGATTTACTATGGTGCCCATGTTGCCTTTACTTGTCTTGCCTTGCACTAACATGTCGCTCACGGTACCTTGCCTTTCCATACCATGGTGCCCATGGTGCCTTGCATTATCTTGCCTTGTTTTTCCTTACCATGGTGCCCATGTTGTCTTGCCTTGAATTGTCTTGCCTTGCATTACCATGGTGCCTTGCCTTGTCTTACCATGGTTCCAATTGTGCCTTTGCTTGCCTGAGCTTAAGTTATCATGGTGCCCATGGTATGTTGCTTTGAATTACCATGATTTCCATGGTGCCTTGCCTTGCCTAGCCTTACCATGGTGTCCATGGTGCCTTGCCTTGCCTTACGATGGTGTCCATGGTTTCTTGTCTTGTTTTGCCTCGCCTTACCTTGCTTTACAATGTTGCCCATGGTGCCTTTCCTTGCCTTACCTTACATTACCATGGTACTCACAGTGCCTTATTTTGTCTTGCTTTGCCTTATCTTGGTGCCCATGATGCCTTGCCTTATGTTTCCTTGCTTTCACTTGCCTTACGATGGTACCCATGGTGCATTCACTTGCCTTGCCTTGCCTTGCTTTGCCTTGCCATGGTGCCCATGTTGCCTTGCCTTGCCTTCCCTTGACTTACCATGGTGCCCATCATGCCTTGCCTTACCTTACCTTGCCTTACGTTACATTGCCTTACCTTGGTGCCGATGGTGCTATGCATTGCCCTGCCTTATCATGGTGCCCAAGGTGTCTTGCCTTGCCTTACCATAATGTCCATGATGCCTTGTCTTGCTTTACTATGGTGCCAATGGCATCTTGCCTTACTTTGCCTTGCCTTGACTTGCTTTACAATGTTGTCCACGGTGCCTTGCCTTGCCTTGCCTTGCCTTGCCTTACCACGGTACCCATGGTGATTTGCCTTGCCTTTCCTTTCCATCCCTTACCAAGACTTCCATGATGCCTTTCCTTGCCATGCTTTACCATGGTGCCCATGGTGCCTTGCCTTCCCTTGCCTTGCCTTACCATGGTGCCCATGTTTGCCCATGATACCTTCCCTTGCCTTAACTAGACATGTCTCAACATAATACTTACAGTGTTTTGCCTTGCCTTGACTAGCCTTCCCTTGACTTACCTTGCCTTGCCTTAACATTGTGTCCATGGTGCCTTACATTGCCTTGCCTTACCATGGTGCCAATGGACCCACCCCTCCTCTACCCGGGCCTTGCCTTGCTTTGACTTAACATACCATACCATGGTGCCCATATGCCTTTCCTTGCCTTCCCTTGCCTTACCTTACCATGGTGCCCATGGTGCCTTGCCTTGCCTTGCTTGCCTTGTTTTACCTTGTATTGTCTTACCATGGTATCTATGGTGCCTACCCTTGCCTTACTATGGTGCCCATTGTGCCTTGCCTTGTTTTACCTTGCCTTTTTGGCCTTACCATGGTGCCCATGGTGCCTTGCCTTTGATTGCTTTGCCTTTCCTTACCATGTTGCCCATAGTGCCTTTCATTACCTTACCTGGCTTTAACATGGTGCCCATGGTGCCCTGCCTTGCCATGGTGTTCATGGTGTCTTTGTTTGCCTTGACATGTCTTACCATGGTGCCCATGATACATAGCCTGGCCTTACCATGGTTCCCATGGTGCCTTAAATTGCCTTGTCTTACAATGTTGTCATTGGTATATTGATTTGCCTTAGTGGTGCCCATGGTGCCTAGCCTTGGCTTATCATGGTGACTTGTGGTGCCTTGCCTTGCCTTACCATGGTGCTTAAGGTGCATTGCCTTGCCTTGCCTTGCCTTACCATAGTACCCATGGTACATTGCCTTGTTTTGCCTTGCCTTACAATGGTGCCCATTGTACCTTACCTTGCCTTGCCTTGCCTACCATATTGTACTTGTTTTGTCTTGCCTTGCTTTACCTTGCCTTGCCTTACCATGGTGCTTATGGTGCCTAGCCTTGCCTTTCCATGGTGCCCATTGTGCCTTGGCTTACCTTGTCTTGCCTTGCTTTGCCTTACCATGGTGTCCATTGTGCCTTGCCTTGGGTTACCATGGTGCTCAAGGTGCATTTCCTCACCTTGCCTTGTCTTACCATGGTGCCCATGGTGCCTTCCATTCCGAACCTTGGTGCCTATGGTGACTAGCCTTCCTTTAGTATGGTTCGTATAGTGCCTTAATTTTACGTGCCCGGCCATGGTTCCCATGGTGCCTTACCTTGCCATGGCTTACCATGGTGCCCATTGTTCCTTGCCTTGCCTTACTTTGGTGCTCATGGTGTCTTGTCATGCCTTACCATGGTGCCAAGGGTGACTTGCCCTACCTTGTCATGGCTTACCGTGCTAACCTGTTTCCTTGAAATACCATAACTTGCATTACCTTGCCTTACCATAATGCCCACTTTGCCTTCCCTTGTCTTACCATGGTGCCAATAGTGCCTTGCCTTGCCTTGTCATGATGCCCATGGTGCCTGGACTTACCTTCCTTAACATTGTTACCATGATGCGTTACCTTGTCTTGCCTTACTATGGTGCCCATGGTGCCTTCCCTTGCCATGCCTTGTCTTGCCTTACCATGGTTTCCTAGGGGCCTTGCCTTGTCTTGCCTTACCATGGTGCCCATTGTGCCTTGCCTTGACTAGCCTTACCTTGGTGCCCATGGGGCCTTGCCCTGTCTTACTGTGGTGCCAATTGTGCCTTGTAATGCCTCGTTGTGCCTTACCATGCTAACCTGGTTCCTTGACATGCATTGCCTTACATTGCTTTGCCTTACCCTGGTGAACATGGTGCCTTCCATTGCCTTACCATGATGCCCATGTTGCCTTGACTTACCTTACCTTAACATCGTTCCCATGGTGTCTTGACTTGCCTTGTTTTATCATGGTGCCCATGGTGCCTTCCTTTGCCATGCTTACCATGGTGTCCATGGAGCCTTGCCTTGCCTAGCCTTACCATGGTGCCCATTGTTCCTTCCCCTGACTGGCCTTACCTTGGTGCACATGGTGACTTGCTGTGTCTTATCATGGTGCCAACTGTGTCTTGCCATTTCTTGCCGTGACTTTTCATGGTCCCCTGATGCCCTGCCTTGTCTTGCCTTACCTTAACATGGTGCCCATGGTGATTTGCCTTGCCTTGCCTTATCATTGTGCCCATCATGCCTTCCCTTGCTGTGCCTTGCCTTGCCTTACCATGGTTCCCATTGTGCCTCGCCTTGCATTGCTTTACCATGGTGCCCATGGTGCCTTGTCTTGCCTTCCCTTACCATGGTGAACATGGTGCCATGCCTTGCCTTACCTTGCCTTATCATGGTTCTAGAGGAGCATTTTCATGTCTTACATTGGTGCACATTGTGCCTTCATGCCTTGTCCTGCCTTACAATGGTTTCCTCGTGCCTTGATGTGCCTTTCCTTGCCTTACCATGTGACCATGGTACCTTGTATTGACTTGCCTTCCATACCATGGTCCCCATGGTGCCTTGCTTTGCCTTGCCTTGCATTACGATGGTGCCCATCGTGTCTTGCCATGCCTTACCATTATGCCCAAGGTGCCATGCCATTCCTTGCCTTGCCTTGCCTTAACAATGGTGCCAACAGTTCCTTCCCTTCACTTGCCTTTACTACCATGGTGCCCATGGTGCATTTGCCTTTCCTTACGATGGTGCCCATGGTGACTTTGCTGGCATTTCTTTGCCTTGCCTTACCATGTGGACATTGTACCTTGCCTTGCTTTACCAAAGTTCCCATAGTGCCTTCCCTTACCTTGCCTTGACTTCTTCCTTGCCTTAACTTTCCTTGCCTTAACATGGTGTCAATGGTGCATTGTTTTGTCTTCCCTTGCCCTGCCTAGTTTTACCATGGTGCCCATGGTGCCTTGCCTTACCTTGCCTTGTCTTGCCTTACCATGGTGCTCATGATGCTTTGCATTGCCTCAGAATGGTTCCTGTGTTACCAGGCTTTTCTTGCCTTGCCTTCCCATGGTGCCCAGGGTGCCTTGTCTTGCCTTGCCTTACCATGGTGCCCATGGTGACTTACCTTGCCTTTCCTTGCTTACCATATTGCCCATGGTGCCTTGCCTTGACTTGTATTTCCATTGTGCCTGGGTGCCTAGCCTTGAATTGTCTTGCCTTACCTTGTTGCGCATGGTGACTTGCCTTGCCATACTATGGTGCCCACGCTGAATTTTCTTGCCTTGCTTTGTATTACCATGGTACCCATGGTGCCTTGCCATGTTTACACTTCCCTTGTCTTGCCTCGAATTCCCATGGTGCCCATTCTGCATTGCCATATGTAGTCTTGCCTTACCTTGGTGCCTAATGTACCTTTTCTTGACTTGCCTGGCTTTGCCAGAGGCACTGCCTTGCTTTGACTTACCATGGTGCCCGTCGTGCTTTGCCATTCCTTGCCTTACTTTGCCTTTACTTGTCTTGCCGTGCATTGCTTTGCCTTACCATAGTGCCCATGTTTTCTAACCTTGCCTTGACTTGCCTTACTATGGTGTCCAAAGTGTCTTGCCTGGCCTTGCCGTGCCTTGCCTTGCCATATTGTGCCTTGCCTTGGCTTACCATGGTGCCCATGGTGCCTTGCATTGCCTTATAATTTTGCCCATGGTTCCTTGAGTTGCCTCACCTTGCCTTACCATGGTGCCCGTTGTGCCTTACCGTGCCTTCCCTTGCCTTACCATTTTGCCAGTGGTGCCTTGCCTTGCCTTTCTTTTCCTTACCTTGATGCTCATGGTGCCCTCTTTCGCCTTACCTTACCATGGGGCCCAGAGTGCCTTGCCTTTCTTTGCCTTGCCTTCCCTTCCATGGTACCCATGGTGCCTTGACTTGCCTTCCCTTGCTTGCCTGTCCATAGTGCCTATAGTGTCTTGCCATGCCTTGCCTTGCCTTGCTTTATTATGGTGCCCTTGATGCCTTGACTTACTATGGTGCCCAGGTGCCTTGCCTTGCCTTATCATGGTGCCCATGGAGCATTGTCTTGCCTTGTTTACCATGGTTCCCATGGTGCTTTGCCTTGCACTGACTTGCTGTGGAGCACACGGTGCCATTTGTGGCCTTGCCTTGTCTTGCCTTACTTTGGTGCCCATAGGGCCTTGCTTCTTTTTCCGTGCATTACCATGGCCCCCATGGTGCTTTGCCTTGCCTTACCATGGTGTCCATGGTGCCTTGCCTTCCCTTTTTTTACCTAGACTGATGATGGTGCCTGGTGCCTTGCCTTGCCTTGTCTTGCTATGGTGCTCATGGTGCCCTTCCTTCCCTTTCCTTGCCTTAACTTGGTGAACATGGTGCCATGGCTTTACTTGCCTTGCCTTACCATGGGGCCCATGGTGTCTTGACTTGACTTCCCTTGACTTCTGTTGCCTCATGGACATCATCGTAAGGCCATGCAAAGCGAGACACCATGGGCACCATAGTAAGGCAAGGCAAGGCATGCAACCATGGGAACCATGGTAATTCAAGGCAAATCAAGCCAGGCAAGGCAAACCAAGGCACCATGGTCACCCTGATAAGGCATGGCAAGGCAGGGCAAGGCAAGGAAATGCATCTTGGGCACCATAGTAAGGCATGGCAAGGCCAGGCAAGGCACCTTGGGACCCAAAGTAAGCCAAGGCAAGGCAAGGCACCGTGGGCCCCATGGTAAGGCAACACAAGGCAATGCAAGACACCATGGCCAACATAGTAATGCAAGGCAAGGCAAGGCGAAGCACCATGGGCACCATGGGATAAGAAGGCAAGGCAAACCTAAGCACTATGGGCATGGACACAAAGGCAAGGTTAGGCAATTCAAGGCATCATGAGCACAATGGCAATGCATGGCAAGGCATGGAAAATAAGGCAAGTCAAGGCAACATCAGCACCATGGTAAGGCAAGGCAAGACAAGCCTAGGCAGTATGGCCACCACGGTCAGGCAAGGCTACACATGGCACTACATGGCACCATAGTCACCATGGTTAGGTAAGGCAAGGCAAGACAAGCCTTGGCACTATGGCCACCACAGTAAGGCAAGGCTAGACATGGCACTGCATGGCACCATAGGCATCATGGTTAAGTAAGGCAAGGCAAGACAAGGTACCATTGGCATCATGATAAGGCAAGGCAAGACACCATGGGCAACATAATCATCCAAGGCAAGCAAGGCTAGGCACCATGGGCACCATAGGAAGGCAAGGCAAGGCAAGCTTAGGCATTATGGACATCATGGTAAGCCAAGCCAATGCTAGGCAAAAAACCATGGGCACTGTGGTAAGGCAAAACTAGGCAAGGTTCTGCAAGACACCATGGGTACCATAGTAATGCAAGGGAAGGCGAGGCATCATGAACACAAAGGTAAGGCAAGGCAAGGCAAGACACCAAGGACACCATGGTAAGGCAAGGGAAGGCTCGGCACCACGGGCACCATAGTAAGGCAAGGCAAGGCAAGGCACCATGTGCAGAATGTTAAGGCAAGGCAAAGCAAAACAATGCACCATGGACAACATGGTACAGCAAGAAAAGGCAAGACAAGACACCATGGGCACAATGATACAGCAAGGCTAGGCACCAAGGGCACCAAGGCAACACAAGACAAAGCATGGCAAGGCAAGGGACCAAGGGCACCATCATAATACAATGTATGGACATGCAAGGCAATGCGCCATAGGCACCATGATAAGTCAAGGCAAGGCAAGGCAATAAAGGCACAATGAGCACCATGTTAAGACAATGCTATGCAAGGTAAGGCATCATGGGAACCATGGTAAGGTAAGGCAAGGCAATGCAAAGCAAGGCAAGCCACCATGGTAAGGGAATGGAAGACAAGGCAAGGCACCTGGACACAATGACAAGGCAAGGCAAGGCACTATGGGCACAATAGTAAGGCAGGCAGGGCAGGGAAGACAATGCAAGACAGGGCACCATGAACTCCATGACAAGGCAAGGCAAGGCAAGACAAGGAATCATTTTCACCATGATAAGGCAATGCAAGGAAAGGCAAGTCACTATGGGCACCATGGTAAGGCAAGGCAAGTCAAGGCAAGGGTAATGACACCCTGGTAAGGCAAGACAGGGCAAAGATCCAGGGGCTACATGGTAAGGCATCATAAAAAAAGGTAAAGCACCTTGGGAACCATGGTAATGCAAGGCAAGGAGAGTCAAGGCAAGGAAAGAAACCATGGACACCATGATAAGGCAAGGCAAAGCAAGGTAAGATCCTATGGGCACCATGGTAAGGAAAGACAATGCAAGGCAAGGCACCATGTGCACCATGGTAAGGTAAGGCAAGGAAAAGCAAGGCAAGGCAATGCACTATGGCACCATGGTAAGGAAAGGAAAGGCAAAATGGACACCATGGTAAGGCAAGGAAAGACGATGCATGTAACCATATGTACCATGTTAAGGTCAGGGAAAAAGAGGCAAGTCAAGACACCATAGGAACCAAGCTAAGCCTAGGTAAGGCAAGACAAGGCAACATGGACCCAATGGTAAGGCAAGGCAAGGCAAGGTATGGCATCGTGTGCAATAAAGTAAGTCAAGAAAAGGCAAGAAAAGACTCTATCGGTATCATAGTAAGGCAAGACGAGGGAAGGGATCATGAGAACAATAGTAAGGCAAGACAAGGCTTGGCAGCATGGACACCATGGTATGGCAATTCAAGTCAAGGTAAGGCAAGGCAAGGCATCATGGGCACCATTATATGGGAAGGCAAGAAAGGCAAGTAAAAGCACCATGGGCAACAAGGTAAGGCATGAAATGTCAAGGCAAGGCAAGGCACCATGGGCAACATGCTAAGGGAAAACAAGAAAAGTCAAGTCTATGCACTATTGGAACCATGGTAAGGCAAGGTAGGGCATAGCAAGGCAAGGAAAGGTAAGTCATAATGGCCAAAATGATAAGGCAAGGCAAGGCACAGTGGGCTCTATTGTAATGAAAAAGGCAAGGCAAGGCACCATGGACACCATGGTGAGGCAAGGCAAGGTAAAGTTGGCAACATGGTAATGTAAGGCAAATCAAGGAAACGCACAGCATCATGGGCAGTATCGTAAGGCAATGCCAAACAAGGCAAGGCAAAGCATCATGGGCACCATGGCATGCCAAGGCAAGAAAAGGCAAAGTAAGGTTCCATGGGCACCATAATGAGGCAAGGCATGGTTACCCAAGGCACCATGGGCACATGGTAATGCAAGGCATGTGAAGGCAAGGCAAGACAAGACATCATGGGAACCATGGGAAGGTGAGGCAAGTCAAATCAGACACAATGGGCACCATAGTCAGGCAAGGTAAGGCAAGGCAAGGCACCATGGGCACCACAGTAACAGAAGGCATGTATAAACAAGGCAAGGCATTGCACCATGGGCACATGGTAAAAAAGGCAAGACAACAAAGGGCAAGGCATCATGGACATTATGGTAAGGCAAGATATGGCAATTCTAAACAAGGCACCTTGGCAACCATGGTAAAGGATGGTAAGGCACCATGCGGACCATGGTATGGCAAGGCAAGGCACAATGGACACAATGGTAAGGCAAAAAAGGCAAGGCACAGCAAACCAAGGCAAGGTAAAAATAGGTAAAATGGGCAAAATGGTAAGGCAAAGGAAGGCAAGGGAAGGCAACAGGGCCACCATGGTAAGGCAAGGCAGGGAAAGGGATTGCAAGGCACAATAGGCACCAGGGAAAGGCAAGGCAAGGCAAAGCACCATGAGCACTATGGTAAGGCAAGACAAGGGAAGGCAAGACACCATAGGCATCATGGTAAGGTAAAGCACAGCAAGGCAAGGAAAGGCACCATGGGCACCATGGTAAGGCAAAACATGCAAGGCAACATGGCAAGGAAAAGGCAACATGGCAAGGAAAAGGCAACATGGCAAGGAAAGGCACCATGGTAAAGCAAGGCAAGGTAAGGCACCGCAAGGCAATGCACAGCAAGGTAAGGTAAGGTAAGGTAAAGTAAGGCAAGGCAAGGTAAAGCAAAGCATGGCAAGGAAGGCACCATGGGCACTATGATAAGGCAAGGCAAGGCACCATGGGCACCATGTTAAGGCAAGACAAGGAAAAGCAAGGTAATACACTATGGGTACCATGGTAAGGCAATGCAAGGCACAATACACACCATGGTTAGGCAAGGCATGGCACAGAAATAAACCATAAGTATCCTGGTAAGGTGAGGCAAGACAAGAGAAGAGAAGTCACCATGGGCACCGTGCTAAGGCAAGAGAAGGCAAGACAATGCAAGTCAAAGTTACATGGCCTGATGTTAAGCCAAAGAAAGGAAAGGCAAGGCTAGGCTCCACTGGCAACTTGGTAAGGTAAGGTAAGATAAAGCACGGCAAGGCAATTCATAATGGACACAATGACAAGTCAAGGCAAGGCAAATCAAGGCACCATGGGCACAATGGTAATGTATGAAAAGACATGGAAAGACAAGGCAAGACAAGGCAACATGGGCACCATGGTAAGGCTAGGCAAGGCAAGTCTAGGCACTATGGACACCATGGTATGGCAAGGAAGGCAAGGCATCATAGGCACCATGGTAAGGCAAGGCTAGGTAAGGCACAGCAAGGCACTGTAGTTACCATGGTTAGACAAGACAAGGCAAGGGAAGGAACCATGGTCACAATGGTAAGGCAAGGCAAGGCACCAAGGGCACCATGGTAAGACAAGGGAATGCAAGGCATCATGGGCACAAGAGTAAGGCAAGGCAAGGTAACAGGATTCCATGGTAAGGCAAGGGAAGGCAAGGCAATATGGGCACCATGGTAAGGCCAGGCAAGGCAAAGCACCATGGGAAGAATGGTATGGCAATGCAAGACACCAAGGGCAACAAAGTAGAGCAAGACAAGGCAAGGGGAGACAAGGCATCATGGGCACCATGGTAAGGCAAGGCAAGGAAAGGAACTCTGGCCACAATGATAACACACGTCAAAGTACGGCAAAGCAAGTCACCATGGGAACCATAATAAGGGAAGGTGTGGAAAACTATGCAATGCTCCATGGGTACCATGATAAGTAAAGGCAAGGCAAGGAAATGCAAGGAACAACGGGCACCATGGTTAGGCAATGCAAGGTATGGCAAGGCAAGGTACCATTGGCACCATGATAAGGCAAGGTAAGGCAAAATGGGAACCATGGTAATGCAAGGCGTGGCATGACAAGGTAAGTCACCATGGGCCCCATTGTAAGGAAAGACAAGGCAAGGCAAGGCACTATGGGCTCCATGGTAATGCAAGGAAAAGAACAATGGAACAAATGGTAATATAAGGCAACACAATGCAATGCACTAAAGCCACCATGGTAAGGCAAGGCAAGGCAAGGAAAGGAAAGGAAAGGAAAGAAAGGCACCATAGGAACTATTGTAAAACAAGGTAAGGCAAGTCAGGGCACCATGGGCACCATGGTAAGACAAGGCAAGACAAGGCACAATGGGCACCATGGTAAGGCAAAGCAAGTCAAGACAAGGGTAGGCAACATGGGCTTTATGGTAAGGCAAGGCAAGGCAAAGCACCATGGATACCATGGTAAGGCAATGCAAGGCAAGGCAAGACATCATGGGCACCATGGTAAGGCATGTCAATGAAAAGCAAGGCACCATGGGCAGCACAGTAAGGCAAAGCAAGGAAAGACAATGCATGCATGGCCCCACGTAAAACATCTTAAGAAAAGGCAAGGCAAGGCAAAACCCCATGGGCACTATGATAAGGAAATTGAAGGCAAGGCAAGGCATCGCACCATGGGCACCATGGTAAGGAAAGGCAAGGCAAGTCAGGCACGGAAAACAAGGCAAGGCAAAATATCGCACCATGGGCATCATGGTAAGGAAAGGCAACACAAAGCAGTGTGGGCACTATAGTAATGCAATTCAAGGCAAGTTATGGCAAAGGAAGGTGCCATGGGCACAAAGGCAAACAAGGCAAGGCAAGAAAGTTACCATGTGCTCCATGATAAGCCAAGGCAAGGCAAGGCTCATGCACGCCATGGAAAACAAGGTAATGAATATCAAGGCAAGACAATGCTCTGTGAACACTATGGTAAGGCAAGGTAAGGCAAGGCAATGCAGCATGGGCACATGGTAATGCAAAGCAATGAAATGCAAGGCAAGGCAACACAGCTAGAATTGGCACCATGATAAGACAAGGCAGAGCAAAGAAAAGCAAGGCAAGGCAACAGGGGCAACATGGTAATGAAAGGCAATGAAAGGCAAGGCACCTTGGTCACAATAATTTGGCAGAGGCAAGACAAGGCAAGGCAAGACAAGACACCATGGGCACCATGTTAAGGCAACGCAAGACAAGGCAAGGCAAGCACCATGGACATCATGTTTTGGCAAGGCAAGGTAAGCCAAGGCACTGTAGGCATCACAGTAGAGCAAGGCGAGGCAAGTCAATGCACCATGGGCACCAGGATAAGGCAAGGCAAGGTAAAACAAAGTAACACACCATTGGCAAATTGATAAGGCAAGGCAAGGCGAGGCACCATGGGCACCATTGTAAGGTAATACAGGCAACTAAAGGCACCAAGGGCATTATGATGGGGCAAGGCAAGAAAAGGCAATCCACCATGGGCAAGACAAGGCACAATGGGCACCATGGTAGGTCAAGGCTATGCACCATGGGCACAAGTATAAAGCAAGGCAAGACAAGGCACTTTAAGAGCCATGGTAAGGCAAGGAAAGGAAAGACATCACGTTCACCATGGTAAGGCAAGACAAGGAAAATGAAGGCACCATGGGCATCATGGTTAGGAAAGGCAAGGCAGTGGGAGGCAAGGAACCATGAACACGATGTTAAGGCAAGGCAGACAAGGCAAGGCACTATGAGCACCATGGTTTAGCAAGGCAAGGCAAAGCACCATGGTCACCACGGTACCACGGTAAGGCAAAACAATGAAATGCATCATTGACACCATGGCAATGCAAGGCAAGTCAAGACAGGGCACCATGGGCCCCATGGTAAAGTAAGGCATGGATAGGCAAGAAACCAGGGGCACCATAGTAGGGCATGGCAGAAACAAGGAAAGACAAGACACCATGGGCACTAGGGTTAGGCAATGCAAGGCAAGCAAGAAAAGGCACCACGGAAACTTTGGTAAGGCAAAGAAAGACAAGGAAAGGCACCATGTTCACCATGGTAAAGCAAGGGAAGGCAAGGCAGGGCACCATGGGCACCCTGGTAAGGCAAGCTAAAATGGGCACCATGACAAGGCAAACAAAGACAAGGCAAGGTAAGGCAAGGAATCATGTGCACCATGGTAAGGGAAGGCAAGGCATGGCACCATGGGCAACATGGTGAGGCAAGGCAAGGCAAGTTGGGGACCATGATAAAGCAAGGCAAAGTAAGTTACCAAGGGCATCATGATAAGGCAAAGAAAGACAAGGAAAGGCACCTTGGGCACCATGGTAAGCGAAGGTAAAGCAAAACACCATGGTCACCATGGTAAGGCAAGGCCAGGCAAGGCATGGCAAATTGGGCACCATAATAAGGCAAAGCAAGGCTTCGCTAGGCAAGGCAAGTCACCATGGTAAGGCAAGGCAAGGCATAACAGGCATCATGTTATGGCCATTGCAAGGAACCATGGGGACCTTGGCAAGGCAAGGCAAGAGAACATGGGCACCATGTTAAGGCAAGGCAAGGCAAGGCACAGCAGGCATCATGTTATGGCAAGTCAAGTCAAGGCAACGCACCACGAGCAACATGGAAGAATAAGGCAAGGTAAGGCACCATGGGCACCATGGTAGGGCAAGGCAATGTAGGGCAGCATGGGCACCATGGTAAATCAAGGCAAGGCAAGAGAAGGAAGGGAACCGTGGTAAAGCAGGGCAAGGCAAGGCAAGACATTATGTGCACCATGTTAAGGCAGGAAAGGCAAGGCATATATGGCACCGTGGTAGGGCCTGGAAAGGCAAGGAAATTAAAGGAAAGGCTCCAAGAAAACCATGGTAAGGAATGTCAAGACAAGGAACCATAGGCACCATGGTAGGGCAAGACAGGCAAGGCAAGAAGGCAAGGAACCATGGACACCATGGCAAATCAAGGCATGTACCCATGTGCACCATGGTAAAGCAAGGAAAGGCAAATAAGGCACCATGGGCACCAATGTAAGGCAAGGCAACTCAAGGCACCATGGGCCCCATTGCAAGGCAAGACAAGGCACCATGGGCACCATGATAAGGCAAGACATGGCAAGAAAAGGAAGGGAACCATGGTAAAGCATGGCAAGGCAAGGCAAGATATTATGCATATGACGTTAAGGCAGGGAAAGTCAAGGCACATGTGGCACCATGGTAGGGCCTGGAAAGGCAAGGTAATTAAAGGAAAGGCTCCATGAGCACCATCATAAAGAATGTCAAGGCAAGGAACCATAGGCACCATGGCAAAGCAAGGAAAGGCAAATAATGCACCATGGTCACCAATGTAAGGCAAAGCAATACACCATGGGTACCATGATAAGGCAAGGCAAGACATGATGTCACCATGGTAAGCCAAGGCAAGGCACCCTAGGCACCATGGTAAGGCAAGGCAAGATAATGCAAGATACTATGGACACCATGGTAAGGAAAGGCAAGGCAAGTAAAGGTAAGGCAAATTGTCCACCATGGAAAGGCAAGGCAACACATCATGGGCAACATGGGAAGATAAGGCAAAGTTAGACACCATGGCAGGGCACCATGGTAATTCAAGGAAAGGCAATGTAAGGCATGACAAAGCAAAGCAACATAGGCACTGTGGTAAGGCAAGGCAAGGTACTATGGGCATCATTGTAAGGCAAAGCAAAGAAAAGCAACATCGACACCACGCTAAGGCAAGGCAAGACCATGCAAGGCAAGGCCAAGGAAGGAATCATGGTCACCATGGTAAGGCAAGGCAAGGCATCATGGTAAGGAAAGGCATGGCACCATGGGCACCATGGTAAGGAAAAGCAAGGTAATGTAAGGTAAGGCAAGGCAAGGCAACATGGGCAGCATGGTATGGCAAGACAAGGTAAGCCATAATGGGCACCATCAAAAGGCAAGGCAGGGCTCCAAGGGCACCATGGTGGGGTAAGGTAAGGCAAGGCAACATGGACACCATGGTAAGGCAAGGAAAGGAAAGACAAGGTAAGTTAAGGCACCATAGGCACCATGGTAAGTAAAGGCAAGGCAACACACAAGGGGCACCATGGTAAGCTAAGGCAAGGTAAGGTACAATCTGCAGCATGTTAAAGCAAGGCAATGCAATGCACCATGAGCACATGGTTAGGCAAGGATAGGCAAGAAAGAAACCATGGGCAACATGGTAAGTTAAGGAAGGCAAGGCAACATTGTCACCATCATAAGACAAGGACCGGCAAGACCGGCTAGGCACCATGGGCACCATGGTAAGGAAAGGCAAGGCAAGGCTCCATGAGAACTATGGCAATGTAAGTTAAGGCAAGACTCCATGGGCACCATGGTAATGCAATACAAGGCAAGACAAGGGATGATGGGCACCATTTTAAAACAAGGAATGGTAAGGCACCCAGGGCACCATGGTAAGGCAAGGCAAGGCAAAAAAAGGCTAGTTAAGGCAAGAAACCATGGGCACGATGGTAAGTCTGGAAAGACTAGGCAAGGCACGGAACCATATGCATCATGGTAAGGCAAGGCAAGGTAAGACACCATGAGAACTATGGTAAGACAAAGTAAAACAAGGCAATGCATGGCAAGGTATCATGGGCACCATGGTAAGAGAAGTAAAAGCAAGGCAAGGCAAACCACCATGGTAAAAGAAAAAGGCAAGGAAAGGTAAGGTACCTTGGCCACTCTGGTAAGGCAAGTCAAGGCAAGGCACCATGGGAATCATGGTAAGACACAGCAATGCAAGGCAAGGCAAGGTACCATAGGCACCTTGGTAAAGCAAGGAAAGGCAAGGAAAGGCACCATGGTCACTATAGTAAGGCAAGGAAAGTCATCATGGACACCATTGTAAGACATGGAAAGTCAAGGCAAGGTAATGAAAAGCGCTATGTGCACCATGATAAGGGACAGCAAGGCATGCAAGGCACAATAAGAACCATTGTAAGTCAAGGCAAGGCAATTCAGCATGGGCACCATGGTAAGGCAAGGCAAGGCAAGGTACCACGAGCACCATGGTGAGGCAAGGCAAGGCAGGGTAATACAAGGCACCATGGGAACCACTGTAAGGTAAGGCAAGGCAAGGCACCATGGGTAACACAGTAAGGCAAGGCACCATGGACACCATGGAAAGGAAAGGCAAGGCAAAGACATGCCCAATGGGTGTGGCACCATAATAACGTAAGGCAAGGCAAGGCAAGGTAAGGTTAGGCAATGCACCATGGTCTTTATGGTAAGGCCAGGCAAGGCAAGGCATCACGTGCAACATAGGCATGTAAGAGAATGAAGGCACATGGGCACAATGGTATGGCAAGCCAAGGCAAGGCCCCATTGGCACCATGGTAAGGCAATGCAAGGAAAGTAATCATGGGCACCATGACAAAGCAAGGCAAGCCAAGAAACATGGCACCTTGTTTAGGCATGGCAAGGAATAGCACCATGGGCACCATGGTAGGGCAAGGCACATTTGGCACCATGGTAGGGCATGGCAAGGCAAGGAAAGGAAAGGCTCCGTCAGTACCATGATAAGGAAAGTCAAGGCAAGGCACCATGGGAAACATGTTAATTCAAGGCAAGGCAAGGCAAAGTACCATGGACACCATGGTAAAATGAAGGTTAGCCACCATGAACACCATGATAAAGAAAGGCAAGGCAACTCAAGGAAAGGCACAATGGGCACCAACATAATGCAAAGCAAGACAAGGCAAGACACCATGGGCACAAAGGTAAGGCAAGTCAAGGCAATGCAGGGCAATGCACCATGGGCACCATGGTAAGGCATGGCAAAGCACCAAGGGTACCATTTTAAGGCAAGGCAAGGCAAAGAAAGACAACATGGACACTACAGTAAGGCAAGGCAAGGGAAGAAATGATGGGCACCTTCGTTAGGCAAGGCAATGCAAGGCACTATGAGCACCATGGTTAGGCAAGGCAAAGCAAGGCAAGGCAAGGCAAGGTTCTATGGTTGACATGATAAGGTAAGGCAAGGCGAGACACCATGGTCACCATGGTAAAGCAAGGCCATGCAAGGCATGGCACCATGGGCACCAAGGCAAGGCAAGACATGATAAGGCAAAATATGCGCCATGATAAGGCAAGGCAAGGTAAGGTAAGGCTAGGTACCATGGGCACCATGGTAAGGCAAGGCATGGCAAGGCATGGCACCATATGCAACAAGGGCATGCAAGACAATGCAAGGCACCATGAGCACCATGGTAAGGCAAGACAAGGCAGGGCACCATGGTCATCATTGGAAGACAAGGCAAGGAACCATGAAGACTATGGTAAGGCAAGGCAAGGCATGATATCATGGACACCATGTTAAGTCATGACAAGGCACCATGGGCACCATGGTAAGGCAAGACAAAGGAAGGCACAATGGGTAACATGTTAAGGCAAGACACCATGGTTATGATGGTAATACAAGGCAAGGCAAGGCAAGGCAAAACCCCATGGAAACCATAATAAGGCAACCAAAAGTAAGGCAAGGAGTCATGGCAGCCTGCAAAGGCATGCAATGCAAGATGACATGGGCACAATGGTATGGCAAGGCAAGGCAATTCATGCACAGCAAAGCAAGGCAAGGGAAGGCATCACCCCATAGGCACAATGGTAAGGCAAGGCATGGCAGGCAAGGCACCATAAGCACCATGGTAAGGCAAGGCAAGGAAAAACACAGCAAGGCAAAGAAAGACAAGGTAAAGCAAATAAGGTAAGGAAGGCAACATGGGTACCATAGTAAGGCAAGGCAAGGCATGCACTGCAAAGCAAGGCAAAGTGAAGGTACTATGGGCTCAATGGTAAGGCACGTCAAGGCAAAGCAAGGCAACTTGGGCACCATGATATGTCAAGGCAAGGCCAGGCATGGCAAGGCAAGACACCATGGGCACCATGGTATGGAAAGGCAAGTCAAGACACATTGGACAACACAGTAAGACAAGGCAAGGCAAGGCACCATGGACACCATGGCAACGCAAGGCAAGGCAAAGCCATGCCCAGTGGGTACAACAGTAAGGAAAGGAAAGGCACCATGGGCACCATGGTAAGGCAACACAAGGCAAGGCAAGGCACCTTGAGCAGCATTGGGACCATGGCAAGCCAAGATCAATCAAGACAAGTCAAGGCAATGCACAATGGGCACCATGGTAAGGCAAGGGAAGAAACTATGTGCACCATGGTAATGCAATGCACTGCAAGGCACATTGGGCAGCATGGTAAGGAAAGGCAAGACAAGGCAAGGCAACATGGGCACCATGTTAAGGCAAGATAATTCAAGGCAAGCCAACCACGGCACCATGGTAAGACAAAGGAAGAAAAGAACTATGGGCACCATAGTAGGGGGAAGGTAAGGCAAGGCAAGAAACTTTGCATACCATGGTAAGGCAAGGAAAGGCAAGTCACCATGGACATCACAGTAAGGCAAATCAAGGCAAAGCAAGGCACCATGGTCGCCATGTTAAGGCAATGCACAGCAAGGCAAAACCCCTTGGGCACCAGGAGAAGGCAATCGAAGGCAAGGCAAGTAAAGGCACCAGGCGCTCCACAGTAAGGTAAGGCAATGCACCATGGGCATCAAAGTAATAAAAGGCACAACAAGGCGAGGCGAGGCACCATGGGCACAATGGTAAGGTAAGGCATGGCAAGGCAAGGAAACAGGCACCACGATAAGGCAAGGCAAAGCAAAACACAAGGCAAGGCAAGACAAGATAAAGCAAAGCAAGGCAAGACAAGGCAACATGGGCACCATATAAAGGGAAGGCAAGGCAAGGCACACACTGAAAATCCAGGCAAGGGAAGGTACAACGGGATCAGTGATAAGGCAAGGCAAGGCAAAGGAAGGCAACTTGAGCACCATGGTAAGGCAAGGCAAGGCAAAGCAAGTCAAGGTAACACACCATGGGCATCATATTAAGGGAAGCCAAAGCAAAACAAGACACTATGGGCAATATGGTAAGGCAAGGCAAGGCACCCTGGCCACCATTGTAAGGCAAGGCAAGGCAAGACAAGGCAAGTCACTATCAGCACCATAGTAATGGAGAGCAAGGCAAAATAGGTACCATGGGCAACATGGCAAGGAAAGGAAAGGCTGGCCTGGGCAATATAGACAACAGAATAAGTCAAGGCACCATGGTAACCAAGGTAAGGCAAGGCAAGGCATGGCATCATGGGCACAATGGTAAGGCAAGACAAGGCAAGGAACCATGGTCACCATGGTACAGCAAGACAAGACATGGAATGACAAGGCACCAGGGACAGCATGGTAAGCCAAGGCACCATGGGCTCCATGGTAACACAAGACAAATCAAGGCAAGGCAAGGCACCATGGCCACCATAATAAAGAAAGGGATGGAAAGGCAAGGCAAAACACTGTTGCACCATAGTAAGGCAAGGGAAGGCAAAGCACGAAGGTCACAATGTAAATGCAAGAGAAGGCAAGGCAGCATAGGCACCATGGCAAGGCAGGCAAGGCAAGGCACCACGAGCACCATGATAAGGCAAGGCGTGACAAGGCACCATGGTCACCAAGGTAAGGCAGGTAAATGCAAGGCAAGGAATCATGGACATCATTGTAAGGTAAGGCACAATCGGTAACAGGGTAAGGCAAGGCAAAGCAAGGCAAGGCACCATGGACAGCATGGGAACCATGGTAATGCAAGGAATGGCAGGGCACCATGGGCGTTACGGTAAGGCAAGGCAAAGAAAGGAAAGGAAAGGAATGGAAAGGAACCGTGGACGCCATGGTAATGGAAGGTAAGGCAAGACAAGGCACCATGGGTACCATGTTAAGTCAATGCAAATCACCATGGGCACCATGACAAGGCAAGGCAAGTCATGGCAGCACAGGCACCATGGTCAGGCAAGGTAAGGCAACTCAAAGACAACATGGGCATCATGTTAAAGAAAGGGAAGGGAATGAAAGACATTATGGCACCATGGTAAGGCAAGGTAAGTAAATACAAGAACCATTGACACCGTGGTAGGGTAAGACAAAGCAAGGAAAGGAAAGGAAAGGCACCATGGGCTCCATGGTAAGGAAAGGCAAGGGAAGTCATCATGTGCACGCTTGTAAAGCAATGCATGACAAGGCAAGGCACTATGGGCACCATGGTATGGCAAGACACGGCAAGGCAAGCCACCATGGTAATGCAATGCATGGCAAGTCTCCATGGGCAGCATGGGAACCATGGTTAGGCAAGGCAAAGCAAGGTAAGGCAAAGAAACACACCATAGGCACCATGATAAGGCAAGGCACTATGGGCACCATGATGTGGCAAGGCAAGGCAAAATAAGGCATCATAGAAACCACGGTAAGGCAAGGCAAGGAAAAACACCATAAGCAAGATGATAACATAAAGAAAAGAAAGCCAAGGCGATGTGCCATGGGCAGGATGGTAAGGCAAGGCTAGCCAAGGCAATGAACCATGGGCACATGGTAAGGCAAGATGAGGCAAGGCACCATGGGGACTGTTGTAAGACAAAGCAAGGCAAATCTAGGCACTATGGGCACGATGGTAAGGCAAGGCAAGGCAATGCACCATGGGCACCATGTCAAGGCAAAGCAAGGCAATGCAATGCACCATGGGCACCATGGTAGACAAGACAAGAAACCATGGGCACCATCGTAAAGAAGGCAAGGCAAATCATGGAATGATAGGCAACCTGTTAGGGAAAGCCAAGGAAAGGTAAGGCTCCGTGGGCACCATGGTAATAAAAGGCAAAGCAAGGCAATGCAAGGCGAGACACGGCACTATGGTCACCATGGTAAGGCAGTGCAACACAAGGCTCAATATGTGCCATGGTTAGGCAAGACAAGGCAATGCACCATGAGCTCCTTGGTAAGGGAAGCCAAGGCAGGACAACATGGGTCCCATGGTAAGGCAGGGCAAGGCAAGGCAAGACAAGGCACCATAGTCACCATGGTAAGTCAAGGCAAGGCAAGACAAGGGACCATGTTCCATAGCAAGACAAGGCAAGGCACCATGGGCACCACATGGTAAAGCAAGGCAATGCAAAGCAAGGCACCATGAGCACCGTGGTAAGGGAAGGCAAAGCTAGGAACCCTGGGCACCATGGCAAGGCAAGGCTAGTCAAGGTACCATTTTCACCATGGTAAGGCAAGGCATGGCAAGACAATGTGAGGCATGGCACAATGGGCACAATGGTAATGCATGCTAGACAAGGTAAGAAAAGGCCCCATGGACATGATGGTAATGCAAGGCAAGGCACCATGGGGACCATGGTAAGGCAAGTCAAGGCAAGGCATGGCACCATGGACACCATGGCAAGGCAAAGCAAGACAAAGCATGATGGGCACCATGGTAAGGCAAGGAAAGCAAAGCAAAAGTTATACGATGGGCACCATGGTAAAGCAAGGCAAAGCAAGACACCAAGGGCACCAAAGTAAGGCAAGGCAAGACTAGGCACCATGACAGCATCATAAAGCAAGGAAAGGCAAGGCAACGCCCCAAGGGCAACATGGTAATGCAAGGCAAGGCAAGGCAAGGCACTATGGACACCATGGTAAGGCAGGCAAGGAAAAGCACCATGGACACTATTGTAAGGTATGGAAAGGGATGGGGAGGGCCCCATGGGAACCATCGTAAGCAAGGCAAGGCATTGCAAGACACCATGAGCAAAATGTTGAGGCAAGGGAAGGCAAAGCAAGGCAAGGCACCATGTGCACCATGGTAAGGCAAAGTAAGGCAAGTTAACTCACAGCAAGGCAACATGTGCAGCATGGTATGGCAACACAAGTCAAAGCACCATGTACATAATGGTAAGGCAAGGGAAGGCAAGACAAGGCAAGGCAAGACACCATGGTCATCAAGATAAGGCAAGGCAAATCAAGGCAAGACACCATGGCCCCAATCGTAAGTCAAGGCATGGCAATGCAAGGAACCTTGCTGACCATGGTAAGGCAAGGCAAGGCAAGGCACCTTGGGCAACATGGTAAGGCAAGGCAAGGCAAGCCAAGTCACAGTGGACACCATGGTAAGGCAAGGAAATTCAATTCAAAGCACCATGGGCAGCATGGACACCATAGTAAGGCAAGGCAAAGCAAGGCAAGACAAGGCAACGAACCATGGGCTCCACGGTAAACCAAGGCATGGCAAGGCAAGGCACAATGCTCACAATGGTAATGAAAGGCAAAGCAAGGCAAGACTGGATGGACACCATGCAAATGTAAGGGAAGGCAATCCATGGCAACATGGGCAAAATGGTAAGGCAAGGCAAGGCACAATGGGCACCATGGTAAGGCAAGGCAAGGAAGGCAAGGCCTTATAGGCACCATTGTAAGGCAATGCAAGGCAAATGATGGCACCATGGGCAGCATCAGCACCATGGTAAGGCAACGCATAGCAAGTCTAGGAAAGACAATGCACGATGGGTACCATGGTAAGGCAAGGCAAAGCAATGCACGATGGGAACCATGGTAACGCAAGGCAAGGAAAAGGAAGGCACCAGGGACCTAATGGTTGAGCATGGCAAGGCAAAAGGCAAGGAACCATAAACACCATGTTATGGAAAGGTAAGGAAAGGCATTATGGGGACCATGGTAATGCAAGGCAAGGCAAGGAAAGAACAAGGCAAGGAAAGGCACAATGCACACCATGGTAAGGCAAGGCAAAGCAAAGTAAGACACCATGGCCACCATTCTAAGGCAACACAAGGCAAGGCAAGGCACTATGAGCAGCATGGTTAGGAAAGGTAAGGCAACGCAAGGCAAAGCACCAATGTTACCATAGAAAGGCAAGGCAAGGCAATGAAAGACATCCTGGGAACCATGATAATGCAAGGCAAATAAGGCAGGGCACCATGAGATCCATGATAAGAAAAGGCATGGTAAGGCAAGGAACCATGGGCACCATATTAGAGCAAGGCAAAACAATGCAAGGCAAGGCATCATGGGCATCATGGTAAGGCAAGGAAAGACAGGAAAGGCAAGACACAGTTGGAACCAAGGTAAGGCAAGGCAAAGCAAGACACTATGGGCATCGTGTTTAGGCAAGGCAATGCAAGGCAAAACAACGTACTCTAGGAACCATGTTAAGGCAAAGCAAGGCAAGGCAAGGCACCATAGGAACTATGCTATGGCAAGGCAAGTCAAGCTACGGCACCATGGTCACCATGGAAAAGCAAGGGAAGGCAAGGCATCACGGGCACCATGGTAAGGTAAGGCAAGGCGTAATGGGTACCATGATAAAGAAAGGCAAGGCAAGGAAATTTATGGCAAGGCAACATGGGCACCATGGTAAGTCATGGCACCATGAGCAACATGGGCATGTAAGAAAAGGTGTGGCAGCAGGGGTACGATGGTAAGGCAAGGGAAGTCAGGGAAAGGCATCACAGGAACAAGGGAAAAGAAAGGCAAATCAAGGCACCATGTTCACCATGGGAAGTCAAGGTAAGCCAAGGCACTATGGGCACCATGGTTAGGCAAGACAAGGCAAGATTAGGCATCATGGGCACCATGGTAATGCAAAACAAGGCAAGGCAAGACAACATGAGTGCCATGGAAGGCAAGGCAAGGTAAGGCGAGGCACCATAGTCAGCATGGTAGGGCAAGGCAAGGTAAGGCAACACGGGCACCATAATAATGCAAGTCAAAGCAAGGAATGGCACCATGGACACCACGGTAAAGCAATGCAAGTCATGGCAAGATATTACCGGCACCATGTTAAAGTTGGGCAAGGCAAGGCCCCATTGGCACCGTGGTAGGGAAAGTCAAGGCAAGGCACCATGTGGACCATGGTAAGGCAAGGCAGGGCAAGGCAAGGCACCATGGACACCAGAGTAAATCAAGACAAGTCACCATGGACACCATGGTAAAGCAAGACAGGGCAAGGCACCATGGGCACCATGGTAAGGCAAGGCAAGGCACCACGGGCAACATGTTTAGGCAGGGTAAGGCAAAGCAAGGCTCCATGGGCACCACGGTAAGGCAAATCAAGGCAAGGATCCATGGGCACCATGGTAAGGTAAGGCAAGAAACCATGTGCACCATGATAAGGCAAGGTAAGGCAAGGCATCATGAGCACGATGGAAGTCAAGTCAAGGCAAGGCACCATACACACCATGGTTGCACAAGGCAGTGAAAGGCAGCATGGGCACCATGGTACGGCAAAGCAAGGCAAGGCAAGGCAAGTCAAGGCAAGGAACCAATCGCACCATGATAAAGCATGACAAGGCAAGGCAAGACATTATGGGCACCATTTTAAGGCCGGGCGAGGCAAGGCAAGGCACCATTGGCACCATGGTAGAGAAAGTCGAGGCAAGGGAAAAAGTTAAGGCCCCCACGGTCATGATGGTAAGTCAAGGCAAGGCACGGCAAGGCACCATGAGCACCATCGTAATGGAAGGGAAGGCAAGACAAGGCAACGTGAGCAACATGGGAAGGCAATGCAAGACCCCGTGGGCACCATGTACAGCATGGCAAAGCACCATGGCCACCAATGAAAGGCAGGGTAAGGCACCATGTGCATCAAGAAAGGCAATGCAAGGCACCAGAGGCACCATGGTAAGGCAAGAAAAGACACCACAGACACAATGGTAAGGCTAAGTAAGGCACCATAGGTAACATGGTAAGACAAAGCCTGGCAAGCATAGTAGGCACTGTGGAAGGAGAAAGTAAGGCGCCATAGGCATCATGGTAAGGCAAGGCAAGGCACAGTGGAAACTATGTTGAGGCAAGGTAAGTCAAGGCAAGGCACCATGGTCACCATGGTAAAGTGAGGGAAGGTAAGGCAAGGCACCATGGGCACCATCCTAAGGCAAGGCTAGGAAAGGCACAATGGGCACCATGATAAGGCAAGGCAAGGAAACGAAAGGTAAGGCAAGGCACCATGGCAACCATCGTAATTTAAGGCAAAAAAATCACCATGTTCAACATGGGCATAAAAGACAAGACAAGGCACCATAGGGCACGATGGTAAGGAAAGAAAAGGCAAAGCAATGCATAGTGGTCACCATGGTAAGGCAAGGCAAGGAAAGGAAATGCGCCATGGGAACCATGGTAAGAAAAGGCAAGGAAAGGCAAGGTACCATGGGAAACATGGCAAAGCAAGGAAGGGAAAGCAAGTCACCATGAACACAATTGTAAGGCAAAACAAGACAAGGCACTATGGGCACCAAGGTAAGACAAGGCAAGCATCATGGACATTATGGTAAGGTATAGGAAGGCCCCGTGGGCACCATCATAAAACAAGGTTAGCCACCATGGACACCATGGTAAAGCAACGCTAGGCAAGGGAAGGCAATGCACCATGGGCACCATGGTAAGGCAACAAAAAACAAGGCAAGCAAATCACCATGGTCACGACTTAAGGCAATGCAAGGCAAGGAACCATGGGCACCATAGTAAGGCAAGGCATGGCAAGAAAACTTCCTTAGGCTCCATGATAAGGCAAGGCAAGACAAGGGATAATGGGCACAACGGTAAGGCAAGGTAGCCAAAGGAAGGCACCATGGGCCCCATTTAAGGCAAGGCAACCCAGGCACCATGGGCCAAATGAAAAGAAAAGGATAGGCAAGGTAAGGCAAGGCACCATGGGCATAAT
Organism: Ateles fusciceps; assembly: GCA_036589455.1. Classification (NCBI taxonomy): domain Eukaryota; kingdom Metazoa; phylum Chordata; class Mammalia; order Primates; family Atelidae; genus Ateles; species Ateles fusciceps. Next base: position 41,632 of record JAZHEH010001881.1, read on the forward strand.
GGTAAGGCAAGGTATGCCAATGGAAAGTACCATGGGCCCCATTTTAATGCAAGACAACCCAGGCACCATGGGCAAAATGGCCAGGAAAGGCAAGGCAAGACAATGTAACATGGGCATCATGGTAATGCAAGGAAGGCACGATGAGCACCATGGTAATGCAAGGCAAATCAAGTCAAGGCAAGTCACCATGGTCAGGATTGGCACCATGGTAAGACAAGGCAGAGCAAGGCAAAACAAGGCAAGGCACCAGGTAAGCCATGGTAAGGCAAGGCAAGACAAGGAAAGGAACGGCAATGCAACATGGTCATAATGGTTTGGCAAGGCTAGGCAAGACAAAGCACTATGGGCACTATGGTAAGGCAAGGCAAGGCAATCCACCAGGAGCATCATGTTTTGGCAAGACAAGGTAACCCTAGGCACCATGGGCACCATGGCAAAGCAATGCAAAGCAAGGCAACACACGATGGGCACCATGGTAAGGAAAGAGAAGGTAAGGCAAAGCAATGAACCATGGGCACCATGATAAGGCAAGGCAAGGAAAGGTAAGGCACAATAGGCACCAGTGTAAGGAAAGGCAAGGTAAGCCACGGCACCAAGGACACCATGGTGGGACAAGGCAATGGCAAGACAATTCACTGTCGGCACCATGGTAAGTCAAGGCAAGGCTACACATGGCACCTTGGCCACCATGGTAATTCAAGGCAAGGCACAATGGGCACCATGGTAGGGCAAGAAAAGGTAAAGAAAGGAAATGAAAGACACCATGAGCACCATGGTACAATAAAGGAAGGGAAGGCACCATGTGCACCATGTTATGGCAAGGCAAGTCACGGTACCATGGACATCATAGACAAGGAAAAGGAAGGCACCACGGGCACCATGATTTGGCAAGGCAAGTCAATAAAAGGCAAGGAAACATGAACACAATTGTAAGGCAAGGCAAGGCAAGGCAAGGTACGCTGGGCACCATGACGAAGCAAGCCAAGGCAAGGCAAGGCACAATGGACACCATGGTAGGGCAAGGCAAAGCAATGCAAGTCACAATGGGCAGCATGGTTAGACAAGGCAAGGCAAGGCACTGTAAGCATCATGGTAAGGCAAAGGAAGGCAAGGCAACATGGACACCATGGTAAGGAAGAAAAAGGGAAGGAAACACAAAGAAAGGCAAGTCACCATGGACACTATTATAAAGAAAGGCAAGAAAAGGCAACATGGGCACTATCATTAGGCAAGGCAAAGCAAGGCAATGTAGGGCATCGTTGGGACTAACATAAGGCAAGGCAAGGAAAGGAAAGGCACATGGGGACCATAATAATCTAATTTAAGACAAGACATCATGGGCAGCATGGTAAGGCATGACAAGGCAATGAAAGCCACCATGATCACCATGGAAAGACAAGGCAAGGCATCATGAGCCAATGTTAAGGCAAGGCAAGGCAAGGCATGGAACCATGGGCATCATGGTAGATAAAGGTAAAGCAAGGCAAGGCAACATGAGCACGAAGGTAAGGAATGGCAAACCAAGGCAATGAAAGGCAAGGCGTGGCACTATGGGCATTTTGGTAAGGCAATGAAAGACATGGCACTATGGGCACCATGGTAAGGCATGGCAAGGCAACAAAAAAAGGACACCACGGTAATTGAAGGCAAGGCAAGTCACCATGGGCACCATTGTAATTCAAGGGAAGGTGAGGTAAGGCCTGGCAAGAGGCCATGGGCACGCTGTTAAGCAAGGCAAGGCAGTGCAAGGTACCATGGGCACCATGGTAAGACCGAGGAAGGCAAAGAATGTCAAGGCAAGGCTAGGCAAGGCACCATGGACAACTAGGTAAGGCAAGGCAAGGAAATACCCGGGGCACCATAGAAAGGCAAGGCAAGGCAAGGCATCATAGGCAACACAGGAAGGCAAGGCAAAGCAAATCACCATGGGCACCATCGTAAGGCAAGGCAAAGCAAAGCAAGACAAAACAAGGCACCATGGCACCGTGGTAAGGCAAGGCAAGCCAATGCACTATGTACCCCATGGTAAGGCAAGGCAAGGCAATACAAGGCATCATGGACACCATGGTAAGGTAAAGAAAATCAAGGCAACACAATGGAAAACAAGGCACCATAGGAGCCATTGTAATGCAACGCATGGGAAGGCAAGGAAAGACACCATGGGCACCAAGGTAAGAAAAGGCAAGGTAAGGACAGGCAAGGAAACATGGACAACATAGTAATGCAAGGCAAGGCACAATGGGCACTATGGTAAGGAAAGGAAAGGCAAAAGAAGGCACCATGGGCCACATGTTAACTCAAGGCAAGGCAACATGGGCACCACGGTTGGGCATGGCAATACATCATGCACACGATGGATAGGCAAGGCAATGCAACACACCATAGGCTCCATCGTAAATCTAGAAAAGGCATCATGGGCATCATGGTAAGATAAGTCAAGGCATCATGGGCACAATGGTAATGAAAGGCAAGACAAGGAAATGCAAGGCTAGGCAACAGGAGACCAGGGTAAAATTATGCAAGGCACCATGGACACCATGGACACCAAGGAAAGGCAAGGCAAGGCCATGCAAGGCAAGAAAAGGCAAGGCTCCATGGTTACCATGGAAAGGTAAAGAAAGGAAAGGAAAGAGGGAAAGGAAAGGAAAGGAAAGGAAAGGAAAGGAAAGGAAAGGAAAGGAAAGGAAAGGAAAGGAAAGGAAAGGAAAGGAAAGGAAAGGAAAGGAAAGGAAAGGAAAGGAAAGGAAAGGAAAGGAAAGGCAAGGCAAGGCAAGGCAAGGCAAGGCAAGGCAAGGCAAGGCAAGGCAAGGCAAGGCAAGGCAAGGCAAGGCACCAAGTGCACCACATTAAGGCTAGCCAAGTCACCATAGGTACAATGGTAAAAGAAGGCTAAGCAAGGCAAGGCGAAGCATCATAAGCACCATGTTAAGGCAAGGCAAGACAGGTCAATGCAAGACACCATGGTCACCGTGGTAAGGCAAGGCTTGGCAAGGCAAGGCACGGCATGGCACAATGGATAACATGGTAAGACAAGGTAAAGCAACGCAAGTCATCATGGGCAACATGAGGAAGCAAGGCAAGGCAAGACAAAGCAAGGCACCACGGGCACCATGGTGAGGCAAAATAAGGCAAGGCTAGGTAAGGCATGGGAAACACCATGGGCACCATGGTAAGGCAAGGAAACGCAAGGCATTCTGGGCACCATTATAAGGCAAGGCAATGCAAAGCAAGGCAAAGGAAGGCACCGTGGACACCATGGTAAGGCAAGGAAGCCAGGGCACCATGGGCCCAATGGTAAGTTGAGGTAAAGGAAGACAAAGCAAGGCAACATGGACACCATGGTAAGGCAAGGCAAAAAAGGACAAGGAAATGGAAAACAAGGCACCATGGGCACCATGGTAATACAAGGCAAGGGAAGGCAAAGAAGGACACCATGAGCAGCATTTTAAGGCTAGGCAAAGCAATGAAAGGAACCATGGGCACCAAGGTAACAAAAGGCAAGACAAGGAAAGGCAAGAAACCATAGGCACCATGGTAAGGCATGGCATGGCAAGGGAAAGTAAAGCAATGCACTATTGGCACCATTGTAAGGCAAGGCAAAGCAAAGCACAACAGGCACCATGATAAGGCAAGGCTAGGCAAGACAACATAAGCACCATAGTAAAGCAAGGCAAGGAAAGGAAAGTCGATGCATTATTGGCACCATGGTACAGCAATTCAAGGCAAGGCAAGGAATCATCGGCACCTTGATAAGGCAAGGCAAAGCAAGGCAAGGTAAAGTGATGCAAGGCACATTGGGCACCATGGTAAGACAAGGTATGGCAAGGTAAGGCAAGGCAATGTAACATTGGTACTGGGTGAATGCAAGGCAAAGGCAAGGCAAAGAAAGGCACAATGGACATCAAGGTAAGGCAAGGCAAGGCAAGACCTAGGCATCATGGACACCATGGTAAGACAAGAAAAGGCACCATAGTCACCGTGGTAAAAAAGGCAAGGAAGGGCAAGGCAAGGGAAGGCAAGGCACCATGGGCACCACGGTAAAACAAGGCAACACAACACCGGAAAAGACATCATGGATACCATGGTAAGGTAAGGGAAGGCAAGGCAAGGCAGCATGGGCACTATGGTAAGGCAATGCAATGAAAGGCAAAACAAGACATGGCACCATGGGCACCATAGGAAAGCAAGGCAACACACCATGGACACCATGATAATGCAAGGCAATGCATTCATATTAAGGCACCATGGACACCAATGTAAGGGAAGGCACGGCAAGACACCATGGGTACCATGGTAAGGCAATACAAATCAACGTGGGCAAGATGGTAAGGCAAGGCAAGGAAAGGCATCATGGGCACCATAGTAAGGGAAGGTAAGGCAATTCAAGTCCCCATGGGCACCATGTTAACACAAGGCAAGCCAAGGCCCCATGGGCACCATGGTAAGGCAAGGCAAAACAAAGCAAGTCAGGCAAGGCACCATGTTGAGGCAATGCAAGACAAGACAAGGAGGCACCATGGGCATGATGGTTAGGCAAGGTAAGGAAAGGCATCATGGACAGCATAGTAAGGCAATGCAAGGCAAGACAAGACAAGGCAACGTGGGCACCATGGTAAGGCAAGGCAAGGCACCATGGGCACCATGGAAAGGCAAAGCAAGACACCATGGGCACCATTGTAAGGCAAGGCAAGGCAAAGCACCATGGACCCCTTGCAAGGCAAGGCAAGGTAAGGCAAGGTACCATGGGCAATATGGTAGGGCTAGGAAAGGCAAGACAATAAAAGCACAATGTTAAGGCAAGGCATTGCAAGGCACCATGGACACCAAGGTAACCCAAGGTAAGGCCAGGCAAGGCACCACGGACACCATGGTAAGGGAAGTTAAGGAAATGCAACACACCTGGGGCACCACGTTAGGCAAGGAAAGGCATGGCATGACAAGACGCTATGGGTGACACAGTAAACAAGGCAAGGCAAGGCACAGAAATTCACCATGGGCACCATGGTAAAGCAAGGCAAAAGAAGGCAAGGTAAGGCACCATGGGTACCCATGAAAGGCAAGGCAAGGCACGAGGGCACCTTCCCATGACAAGCCAAGCCAAGGGAAGTCACCATGGGCAGCATACTAAGGCATGGCTAGGCAAGGCAAGGTAAGAAATCCTGGGCACCATGGTAAGGCAAGGCAAGGCAATACAAGGCACCTTGGGCACCATGGTAACGCAAGGCAAGGCAACACACCATGGAACACAAATTGAATCAGGACAAGGAAAGGCAAAGCACAATGGGCACCATAGTAGGACAAGGCAAGGCAAGTCACCATGGGCACCATGCTGTGGCAAGACAAAAAAAGGCAAGGCATTGTGGTCTCCATGGTAAGACAAGACAAAGACAGGTAAGGCAAGGCACTATGGGCACCAAGGTAAAACAAGGCAAGGCAAGGCAATGCAATGCAACAGGGGCACCATGGTATGGGAAAACAACACAAGGCAAGGCAATGCACCATGGGCACCATGATAAGGTAAGCAAAGACAAGGCAAGACAAGACAAGGCAACGTGGGCACCATGGTAAGGCAAGGCAAGGCACCATGGGCACCATGGACATCCTGGTAAGGCAGGGAAAAGCAATGAAAGGCATAAAAATGGCAAGACACATTGGCAGCATTGTATGGCAAGTTAAGGCAAGGCAACATGTGCACCATTGTAAGGCAAGGTAAGGAAATCATCATGTGCACCATGGTAAGGCAGGACAAGGACAGGTAAGGCAAGGCACTATGGGCACCATGGTAAACAAGACAAGGCAAAGCAACACAGTGTACCACGGGCACCATGGTATGACAAAATTAAACAAGGCAAGGTGACACACCATGGGCACCTTGGTAAGGTAAGCATAGGCAAGACACCATGTGCACCATGGTAAGGCAAGGCAATGCAAGAAAAAGCAAGGCACCATGGACACCATGGCAAGGTAAGCCAAAGCTAGGCAAGACAAAGCAATTAATATTCAGCACCATTGGCACCATGGCATGGCAAGGCAAGGTAAGGCAAGGCAAAGCCCCTTAGGCACCATGGTAAGGCAATGCAAGGCAAGGCACCATGGTAACCATGGTAAGGCAAGCCTAGGAATGGTAAGACAAGGCACAATGGGCACTATGGTAAGGCAAGGCAAAGCAAGACAGGGCACCATGGAAACCATGGCAAGCAAGGCAAGGCAGTGAATGGCACCATGGGCACAATGGTAAGTCAAGGTAAGGAACAGAAAGGCAAGATAGGCAAGGTAAGACATTATGGGTACCATAATAAGGCAATGGAATGAAAGGTAATACAAGGCAAGGCACCATGATCATCATGGTAAGAAAAGAAAAGGCAAGGCATGGCACCTTGGGCACCATGATAATCAAAGGAAGGCAATGCAAGGAACCATGGGCACCATGACAATACAAGGTTAGGCAAATCCTGATGTACACAATGGTAAGGCAATGCAAGGCAAGACAAAGCATCATGGACACCATGTTAAGGCAAGGCAAGGCAAAGCAAGACACCATGGGCACAATGGTAAGGCAAGGCAAGACATCATGGGCAAATGGTAAGTCAAGGGAAAAATTGGCAAGGCAATGCAAGGCAACATGGGCACCATGGTAAGAAAAGGCAAAGCAAGTCAATGGAAAGCATGGCACCATGGGTATCATGATAAGGTATGGCAAGTCTAGGAAAGCAAACATGGGTACCATGGGAAAACAAGGAAAGGCAAGTGCATGCACCATGGGCATCATGGGAATGCAAGGCAAGGCAAGGCATCATGGGCACCATGGTAAGGCAAGGCAAGGCAAGACAAGGCAATTAACCAAGTGAACTATAGTAAGGCAAGGTAGGGAAAGGCCCAATGGACACCATAGTAAAGCAAGGCAAGGCAAAGGAAGGCACCATATGCACCATGGTAGGACAGGCAAGGATAAGCAAGGAAAGGCACCATAGGTACCATGATATGGCTAGGCATGGCAAGGCACCATGTGCATTATGATAAGGTAAGGCAAGGCAAATCAAGGCACCATGGGCACCATGGTAATCCAAGGCAGGACAAAGCAAGGGACCATGGGCACCATCGCAAGGGTACACAAGGAAATGCACCATGGTCACCATGGTAAGGCAAGGCAATGCAAGGTAAAGCAAGGCACCATGGACACCATGGCAAGGCAAGCCAAGGCTGGTCAAGAGAGACATTAATTCCAGGTGCCATGGGCATCATGACAAGGCAAGGTGAAACATGACGGACACCATGGTGAGGCAAAGCGAGGCAAGGCAAGAAGACACCATGGGCATCTTGGTAAGGCAAGGCAAGGAAGGCAAGGTACCATGGTCACCGTGGTAAGGTAAGGCAAGGCAAGGCGAGGGACCATGGTAAGGAAGGCAAGGCACCATGGGCACCATGTTAAGGAAGGCAAAGGAAAACACCAAGGACATCACGGAAAGGCAAGGTAAAGTATTATGGGCACCATGGTAAGGCAAGGCAAGTCATTGTGGTCACCATGGTAAGGCAAGGCAAGGCAAGGGAAGGCACAAGATGCATCATTGTAATGTAAGGTACAGCAAGGCAAAACACTATGGGCACCATGGTAAGGCAATGGAAGGCACCACCGGACACCATGTTAGGCAAGGCAAGGCATCATGGGCAACATGGTAAGGCAAGGCAAGTCACCATGGGCACCATAGTAAGGCAAGGCATCACTGGTACCATGATATGGAAAGGCAAGGCACCATGGGCACCATTGTAGGGCATAGCAAGGCAAAGCAAGGCATCATGGACACCACGGTAAAGCAAGGCAAGGCACAATGGGCACCATGGTAAGACAAGGCAAGGCAAGTCACCATGGACACCATGGCAAGGCAAGGCAAGGCTAGGCCAGACATAGCAATTAAAGTCAAAGCACAGGGGGCATCATGGGAAGGCAAGGGAAGGCAAGGCAAGATGGGCACCATGGTAATGAAAGGGAATGCAAGGCAAAAAATGGCACCACAAGCACCATGGTATGGGAAGGCAAGTCAAGGCATGTCTAGTTACCATGGGCACCATGGTAAGGCAAGGCAAGGAACCATGGGCAGCATGGAAAGGTAAGTGAAGGCAAGTCATCAAGGACACCATTGTAAGGCAATGCAAGGCATTATGGGCACCATGGTAAGGCAAGACAAGGCAAACCAATGCACCATGAGCACCATGGTAAGGCAAGGCACCAAGAGCATCATGGTAATGTAAGGCATGGCAAGGCAAAGCACTGTGGGCATCATGGTAAGGCAAGGCAAGACACCATAGGCACCATGGTAAGGCATGGAAGGCAAGGCAAGGCAGGGCACCATAGGCATCATAATAAGGCAAGGCAAGGTAAGGCAAGGGAAAGCCCCATGGGCACTATATTAAGGCAGGGCAAGGCAAGGTAAGTCAGCATGGGAACCATGGTAAGGCAAGGCAAGAAACGGCAAGGCAGGTAAAATAAGAACCGTGGTAAGAGTAGGCAATGCAAAACACGGAACCATTGGATCAATGGTAAGCAAGGTAAGGCAATGTAAGTCACCATGGGCACAATGGTAAAGCAAGCCAAGGAAAGGCAAGAAAAGGCAAGGATAAGGCAACATGGGTACCATCATAAGGCAAGACAATAAAAGATAAGGCAAGTCAAGGAATCATGGCATCATGGTAAAGCAAGGAAGGTCAAGCAAGATATCTTGGATACCATGGGAAAACAAGGCAAGGCACCATGGACCCATGATAAGGCAAGACAAGTAAAGGCACCATGGTCAGAATGGTAAGGCAAGGCAAGGCATCATGAGCACCATGCTAAGGCAAGATAAGGCAAGGAACCATGGGCACCACGGTAAAGCAAGGCAAGGCAAGACACCATGGGCACTATGGTAAGGCAAGGTAAGGTACCATGGACTCATGGCAAGGCAAAGCAAGGCCAGGCCGCACGAAGCAATTAACGTCAAGGACCATGGGCATCATGGCAAGGCAAGGCAAGTCACAATGGGCACCATGATAAGGCAAGAGAAAGCATGGCACAAAAGACACCATTGTCACCTTGGAAAGGCAAGGCAAGGCAAGCCTCGTTACCCCTGACACCATACTAAGGCAAGGCAAGTCACCATGGGCCATTTGGGAGGCAAGTAAAGGCAAGGCACCAAGGGCATCATCATAAAAGAAGGCAAGGCATTATGAGAACCATGGTAAGGCAAGACAAGCCAAGCCAATGCCTCATGGGTACCATGATAATGCAAGGCAAGGTAAGGCAGGGCACAAAGGACATCAAGGTAATGCAAGGCACAGCAAGGCAAGGCACTATGGGCACCATGGTAAGGAGAGTTAATGTACCATGGGAACCATGGCAAGGCTTGACAAGGCAAGGCAAGGCACCATAGGCATCATAATAAGGCAAGGCAAGGGAAGGCAAGATAAAGCCCCTTGGGCACTATTGTAAGATAAGGCAAGGCAAGTCAGCATGGAAAACATGGAAAGGCAAGGCAAGGCAAATGGAAACCCTGGTAAGGAAAGGCAAGGCAAAGCAAGGCACAATGGGCATAATGGTAAGGCCAGGTAAGGTATGATGGGCACAAAGATGAGGCAAGGCAAGAAAAGGAAAGACATGGCAACACAGCGCACCACGGGAAGCATGGGCACCATGGTATAGAAAGGGACAGCAAGAGAGGCACCATAAGAACCATGATAAGGCAAGGAAACGCAATGAACCATGTGCACTATGGTAAGGCAAGGCAAGGCAAGGCAAGGCAAGGCAATACACCATAGGCATCACGGTAGGGCAAGGCAAGGCCAAGGAACAAAAGACAAGGCAGCATGAGCATCATGTTAAAGTAAGGAAATGGAAGGCAGCATGGGCACCATGGTATGGCAAGGCAAGGCAAAGCACCAAGGGGCACAATGGTAAGGCAAGGCAAGTCACCATGGGCCCCATGTTAAGGCAAGGTATGTCAATGCTCCATGGGCACTATGGTAAGGTAAGGCAATGCAAGATAAGGCTACATGTTCACCATGGTAAAACATGGCAAGGCAAGTCACCATGAGCACAATGGTAAAGCAAGGCCAGGCAAGGCACCATGGAAAACATGTTAAGCCATGGCAAGGCAAGGCAAGCCTCCATGGGCACCATGGTAATTCAAGGTAAAGAAAGGCAAGCACCTGGGGCATCATGGTAAGGCAAGGGAAGGCAAGGCAAGGCAAGACACCATGGGAACCATGATAAGGCAAGGCAAAGCAATTCACAATGGGCAAGATAAGGAAAGGCCCCATGCGCACCATGGTAAAGCACATCAAGGCAGGATAAGGCAAGCCAAGGCACCATGGGCACCCTGGTAAGCAAGGCAAGATAGTGTAAGGCATGATGGGCAGCAAGGTATGGAAAGGGAAGGTAAGGCATGGCAGCATGTGCACCATAGTAAGGCAAGGAAAGGCACAATGGAAACCATGACAATGGAAAGAAAACAAGACGAGACACCATGGGCACGATGGTAAGGCAAAGCTAGGCTCCATGGGTACCACGATAAGGCAAGGCAAGGCAAAGCATGGTAAGGCAAGTCACCATGGGCACCATGGTACGGGAAGGTAAGGCAATGAAAGACAAAGCATCATGGGCACCATGGTAAGTCAAGGAAAGGTATCATGGGAAGCAAGGTAAGGCAATTCAAGGCAAAACATAAGAATAGCACCATGGGCACCCAAGTAAGGTAAGGCAAGTCAACATGGACAACATGGTAAGGCAAGGAATGCAAGGCAAGGCAATGTAAGGAACCATGGGACCATTGTAAGGCAAAGAAACATACAAAGGGCACCATGGTAAGGCAAGACAAGCAAAAGGCACCATGGATACCATGGTAAGAAAAACCAAGACACCATAAGCAACATGGTAAAGCAAGGCAAGGCAATGCATCATTGTCACCATGATAAGGCAAGGGAAGGTAAGGCAACATGGGCACCATGGTAAGACATGGCAAGCACCAAGGACTTCATGATAAGGCAAGGCAAGACACCATGGACACCATGGTAAGGCAAAGCAAGGCAAGAAAAGGCACAGCACCATGGCACCATGGTATGGCAAAGCTAGGCACCAAAGGCAACATGGTAAGGCAAGGCAAGGGAAGGCACCAAGGACACCATGGAGAGACAAGGCAAGGCATGGAAGGCACCATGGGCACCATTGTGAAGCAAAGCAAGTCTCGGGAAGGTACAATGGGCACCGTGGTATGGTAAGGCAAAGCAAGGAAAGGCACTAAGGGCACCATGGTAAGGCACGGCAAGGCATGGGAACCATGATAAGACAAGGCAAGGCACCATGGGCACAATGAAAAGGAAAGGAAAGTCACCATGGGCATCATGGCAAGGCAAGGCAAGGCAAATCAAGGCACGGCAACATGGACACCATATTAAGGTAAGGCAAGGAACCATAAACACCACCCTATGGCAAGGCAACACAAGGGAAAGCAAGTCAAGGCACCAGGGTACCATGGTAAGGCAAGGAAAGGCATGGCAAGACAACATCGGTGCCATGGTAAGGCATGCCAAGACACCATGTGCACCAAGGTAAGGCACGGCAAGGCAAGGCACAATGGACACCATGGTAAGACAAGGCAAGGTAAAGCACCATGGACACCATGGTAAGACAAGGCAAGGTAAAGCACCATGGACACCATGGTAAGACCTTGGTAGACAGCCAGGCAAGACACCATTGCACCATTGGCACAAGGGTAAGTCACAATCTGTCAAGTCACCATGGGCACCATGGTAACGTAAGTCATGTCAAGGCACAATAAGGACCGTGAGAAGTCAAGACAAGGTGCCATGAGAAACACGATGAGGCAATTGAAGGCACCTTGGGCACCACAGAAAGGCAATCAAAGTAATGCACCATGAGCACTGTGGTAAGTCATGGCAAGGCACCATGGACACCATGGTAAGGCAAAGCAAGGAAAGGAAGGTAAGTCAAGGCACCATGGGCACCATGGTTAGACAAGTCTAGGAACCAAGGGCACCATGGCAAGGCAAGGCAAAGCAAGGCAAGGCAAAGCAAGGCAAGGCAAGGCAAGGAACCATTGCCTCCATGGGAGAACAAGGCAATCCGTGGCTAGGCAACATGGGCACCACAGTAACACAAGGCAAAACAAGACAAGGCAAGGCAATGCATGTCACTATGAGCACCATGGTAAGGCAATGCAAGCCAAGCCATGATGGGCACAACCAGAAGGCAAGGCAAGTCATTGTAATAAAAGACTCCATGGGCACCATGATATGGGAAGGCAAGGCAAGTCAATATGGCACCATTGTAGGGCAAGGCAAGGTAAAGCAAGTCAAGACACCACGGACACCTGGGTAAGCAAGGCAATTAAAGGCAAGGCACCTGGGGCACCATGTTAAAGCAAACATTGGCAAGGCAAGACACCAAGGTCACCATGGTAAGGCAAGGCAAGGCAGGGTAAGATACCATGGGTAACATGGTAAGGCAAGCCAAGGCAATTCAAGTTACAATGGGCACATGGTAAGGCAAGGGAAGGCAAAGAAAGTCAAGTGAAGGCAAAGCATGGCACCAAGAGCACCATGGTAAGGCAAAGCAAGGAAAGGGAAGGCAACCGGGGCACCAGGTTAAGGCAAGCCTTGACAAGGAAAGGCACCAAGGGCACCACGGTATGGCAAGACAAGGCAAGGCAAGATACCATGGGTACCACTGTAAGGCAAGACAAGACAAGGCAAGGAACCATGGGCACCACATTAAGGCAAGGCAAGTTACCATGGGCACCATGGGAAGGCAAGGCAAGGCAAGGCACAATGACCCATAATGTAAGGCAATTCAAGGCAAGGAAAGGAACAATGGGCACTATGGTAAGTCAAGGCAAGGCAAGGCAAAAAACCATGGGCAGCACGTTAGAGCAAGGGAAGGCAAGGAAAGTCAAGTCAAGGCAAAGCAAGGCACCAAGAGCACCATGGTAAGGCAAAACAAGGAAAGGAGGCATGGGCACCATGCTATGTCAATGCAAGGCAAGGAAAAGCACCATGGGCACCATGATAAGGCAAGGCAAGGAAAGACATTACGGTAAGGCAAGGCAAGGCAAGGAACCATGGGCATCATGGTAAGGCAAGGCAAGGCAAGGCAATGCACCTTGGACGCCATGGTTAAACAATGAAAGGCAAAGCAAGGCACCAGAGAAACCATGCTAAAGCAAGGCATGGCAAGGCACCATGGAAAACATGGTAAGGCAAGTCAATGCAATGCATGACACCATGGACACCACGGTAACGCAAGGCAAGGCAAGGCAGCATCAGCACCATGGTAAGGCAAAGTAAAGCAAAGCAAGGCAAGACAAAGCACTATTTGAAGTATGGTAATGCAGGGCAATTCTATGTACTATGGACACCATGGTAATTCAAGGCAAGACAAAGTTAGGCACAGTAGCACCATGGTAAGTCAAGGCAGGGCAAAGCAAGGTACCATAAGCACCATGGTAAGAAAGTGCAAGGCAAATAAAAACAAGTCAACCACCATGGTATTCATGGTAAGACAAGGCAAGGAAAGGCACCAGGGATAGCAAATAATGAAAAGCAAGGCGCCATGGGCACCATAGTTAGGCAAGGCAAGAAAAGGCAAAAAAAAAAAAGGTCAAGGCACCATGGACACCATGGTAAGGCAAGGCAAGGCACAATGGGCAGCATAGTATGACAAGGCAATGGAAGGCAATACTAAGTACCTTTGGCACCATGGTAAGGCAAGGCATGGTCACTCAACGCAAGGGAAGACACCATAGGCACCATGGTAAGACAAGGCAAGGCACCATGAACACCATGGTAAGGCAAAGCAAGGCATGCAAGATAACATGGGAACCATGCTAAGGGAAGGTAAGGCACCATGGACAGCAAGGTAAGTCATGGCAAGACACCATGTACACCCTGGTAACGTAAGGCCGTGCAAGGCAAGGCACCATGGGCACCTTAATAAGGCAAGGAAGGGCATGATAAGGCACCATGGTAAAGCAAGACAAGGCAAGGCAATGCAAGACAAGGTGCCATGGGCACCATTGTAAGGCAAAGCAAGCCATGGAAAGGCACCATGTGCACCCGGTAATACAATAAAAGCAAGGCACCATGGGCACCCAGGTAAGGCAAGGCATGGTTAGTCAAGACACCATGGGCAACATGTAAAGGGAAGACAAGGTAAGGCAAGGTATGGCACAATGTTAAGGTACAGGAATGCAAGGCAAGGCAATGCAAGGCACCATGAGCATCATGGTAAAGCAAGGCAAGGCAAGCCAAGGTGCCATAGGCACCATGGTAAGGCAAAGCAAAGCAAGGCACAACAGGCACTGTGGTAAGGCAAGGGATGTCAAGGCACCATGGGTACAATGGTAACTCAAGTCAAGGCAAGAGAAAACATGGTATGGCAAGGCATGGCAAGGCAAGGCACCATGGACACCATGGTAATGTAAGTCAGAGACAGACAAGGCACGGCAAGGCAAGGTAAGGAACCATGGACATCAACGCAAGGCAAGGAATGGCAAAGCACCATGGAAACCATGGTAAGGCAAGGCAAGATAAGGCAAGGCACCATGGGCACCATGTTAAGGCAAAGATAGGCAGCATGGTCACCATCATAAGGCAAGGCAAGGAAAGGCACACTGGGCACAATTTAAGACAAATTAAGAAACTCAAGGCACCCTGGGCACTATGGGATGGCAAGACAAGGAACCATGGGCATAAGGGTGAGGTAAGGCAGAGCACTATGGGTTTCCATGGTAAGTCAAAGCAAGGAAAGGCACTATGGGCACCATGGTAAGGCAAGGCAAGGCTAGGCAAGGAAAGCACCATGGGCTACCATGGTGGGGCAAGGCAAGGCAAGGCAATGTATGATGGGCACCATTGTGAAGCAACACAAAACAAGGCAATTCGCCATTGGCACATTGGTAAGGCAACCGATGCAAGGCAAGTTACCATGGGCACCATGATAAGGCAAGTCAAGGCAAGAGAAGCACCATGAGAACAATGGTAAGGCAAGCAAGGAAAGGCAAGAGAAGCACCATGAGAACAATGGTAAGGCAAGCAAGGAAAGGCAACAACACCCCGGGAAACCATGGTAAGGCAAGGGAAAATAAGGCAAGGCAAGCAAGGCACCATGGGCATCATGGTAAGGCAAAACAATGCAAGGCAAGGAATCACAGTCACCATGGTAACGCAAGGCAAAACCAGGCAAGGAAGGCACAATGTGCACTATGGTAATGCAAGAATTGTCAAGGTACCATGGGCACCATGATAAGACAGGGGAAAGGCAATATTACTATGGTAACTGAAGACAAAACAAGGTACGAGCAAGGCAAGGCATGGCACTATGGGCACCATGGTAAGGAAATGCAAAGCAAGGCAAGGCACAATGGGCACCATAATATAGCAAGGCAAGGGAAACAAAGACATTATGAATACCATGGTAAAGGCAAGGCTAGTCACGGCAAAGCACCACTGGGCATCATGGTAAGGCAAGGGAAGTCAAGGCATCATGGGGCACTATGGTAAGGCAAGGCACCACGGTAACGCAAGAGAAGGCAAGGCAAGGCACCATGGGGCACCATGGTATGACAAGGCTAAGTAAGGCATATCACTACTGGTACCATGGTAAGGAAAGGCAAGAAAAGGAAATGCACCCAGGGCATCATGGTAAGGCAAGGAAGCCAATGAAAGGCAAGGCAAGGCACCATGGACACCATGGTAAGGGGAAGACAAGGAAAGGAAAGGCACCCTTGGGGCACCATAGTAAGGCAAGAGAAGGCAATGCACGGAAAGGCACTGTGAGCACTATGGTAAAAAAAGGTAAGGCAAGGTAAGGCGTACCATGGTAAAGCAAGGAATACCAAGACAAGGCAAGGCACCATGATCATCATGGTAAGGCAAGGAAATGCAAGGCAACATGGGCACCATGATAAGGCCCGCGAATGTCAAGGCAAGGAAAGTAACAGAAAGGCACCATGGGCACCATAAGTAAGACAAGGCAAGGCACCATGAGCACTGTGGTAAGGCAATGCAAGGCACAACAAGGCACCGTGGGCACCATAATAAGTCAAGGCAAGGCAAGAAACCTTGGGCACCATGTAAAGCAAGGCAAGGCACCTTGGGCACCATGGTAAGGCATGGCAAAGCAAAGCAAGGAAGATACCATCAGCACCAAGGTAAGGCAAGGCAAGGGAAGGCAAGGCACCATGGGCACCATGATAAAGCAAAGCAAGGCAAAAAATAGACACCATTGGCACCAGGGTAAGGCAAGTCTAGGTAAGGCAAGGCACCATGGGCACCATGGTAAGACAAGGCAAGGCAAGAGAAGTTAAAGTACCATAGGCACCATAGTAAGGCAAAGCAAGGCACAATGGACACTATGGTAAGACAAGGCAAGGCAAGGCAAGGCAAGGCACGATGGACACCATGATAAGGCAATGCAAGGCAAGACATGGCACCATGGACACCATGCTAAGGCAAGGCAAGGCATATATGGCACCATGAGCACTATGATAAGGTAAAGCAAATAAAGTGAAGGCTAGGCACCATTGGCACCATGGTAAAGCATGGTAAGGAAAGGCAAGACAAGCAAGTCATAACGGGCACCATGGTATGGCAAGAGAAGGTAAGGTGCAAGGGCACCATGGTAAGGAAAGGAAAGGCAAAGCAAGGCACCATGGGTGCCAAGGTCAAGCAAGGCAAGGCTGTGTACCATTGGCACCATGGTAAGCTAAGGCAGTCAAGGTAAGTCATGACAACATGGGCAACATCGTAAGGCAATGTAAGGTAAGGCAAGGCAAAGCATCATCGGTGCCATTGCATGCGAAGTCTAGGAAAGACACAATAGGCAACATAGTAAGGCAAGGCAAGGCAGCATGGGCACAATGGTAATGCAAGACTTGTCAAGGCAAAGCAAAACAAGGCACCATGGGCACCATGGTAAGGCAAGGCAAGTCACCATAGGCAAAATGATAAGGCAAGGCAAGGTTTGGCAATGCACCATGGTCACTATCATTAGGGATGACACGCAAAGGCAAGGCAAAGCCATGGACCATGGGCACCATGATAAAACAGGCAAGGTAATGCAGGGCAAGTCATCATGGGCATCATGGTAAGACAAAACAAGGCAATTCATAACAAGGCAAGGCACCATGGTAAGGCAAGGGAAGCCAAGGCAAGGCAGCATAAATACCATGGTAAGACTAGGCAAGGCAAGGCTAGGCACGATGGGCAAAAAGGTATACCAAGGCAAGGCAAGGCAAGGCACCATGATCATCCTGCTATTGCAAGGCAAGGCACGCAAGTACGGGCAACATGATCACAATGATAAGCCAAGACTAGGAAAAGCAAGGCAAGGCAAGGCACCATGGGCACCTTGGTAATGCAAGGCAAGGCCAGGCAGCATGGGCACCATGTAAGACAAGGCAAGGCAATGCTCCATAGGCACCATGGTAAGGCAAGGCGAGGCACCATGGACACCATGGTAAGACAAGATAAGGCAAGGCATGGTAAGGCAGGGCATGGCAAGGAAAGGCACAATGGTACCATGGCAATGCAAGGCAAGACAACTTAAGGAACCATTGGCACCATGGTAAGAAAAGGTAAGGCAGACATGGCAAAGCAAGGCAAGGCAAAGCACCTTGGGCACCATGTTAAGGCACTGCAAGGCAACGTAAGGCACCATAGTCATCACGGTGAATCAAGGCAAGGCAAAGCAAGGCATCATGGTCTCCATGGTGATTCATGGCAAGGGACCATGGGCACCATGGTTAGGCTAGGCAAGGCAAGAAAATGCACCATGATATGGCACGACAAGCAAAGGAAGGCACCATGGGCACCATGATAAAACAAGGCAATCTAAGGCAAGGCACCATGTGCACCATGGTAACGGAAGGCAAGACAGCACCATGGATACCACAGTAAGGCAAGGCAAGGCTAGGCAAGGCACCATGGGAACCATGGCAGGGCAAGGCAAGGGAAGGGATGGCAAGGCAACATGGACACCCTGGTAAGGCAAAGTAAGGCAAGAAAAGGCACCATGGACACCATTGTAAGGCAAGCCAAGGCAAGGCAAAGCAAGGCACCATATACACTATAGTAACTCAAGGCAAGGCAAGTCAAGGCACCATGAGCACCATGATAAGGCAAGGCAAGGCAAGGAACCATGTGTACCATGGTAAATCAGGCAAAGCAAGGCAAGTCACCATGGGCACCAGGGTAATGCACGGTAAGGCATGGTGCTCCTGGTGCCTTGACTTGCCTTACCGTCATGACCATGTTGACTTGCCTTGCCTTGC
>JAZHEH010001884.1:0-14529 GCA_036589455.1 Ateles fusciceps
GAAAGGCTTTCAATAAATGGTGTTGGTGTCCCGGTGCAGTGGTTAATGCCTATAATCCTAGCACTTTGAGAGGCCGAGGTGGTAAGGATCACGTGAGACCAGGAGTTAGAGACCAACCTGGGAAACATGGTAAGACCCCGTCTCAAAAAAAAAAAAAAAGAAGAAAAAAAAATGGTATTAAAAACTACACAGCTACCTGCAAGAAGAATGAAATTAAATTCTTATTCACATTGTGTGGCTACTAGGTTTCCATTAGCAACCAGAGCAGGTACGTTTTCCACCAATTCTTTACTATAACTCGCGATGAATGTATAAGTTAAATATAAAAGAACTAGAGAACCTGGTGTCTGATTATGAGAGCTGAAATGTGGAACAAGCCCATTAAGACCCTCGTGGGTGTTTGCAGATCCTAACTCGCAATTCGCTGATAGAAGAATGTAAGAATTCCCGGCCTGGTGAGGTGAGCTCACACGTATAATCCCAGCACTTTGGGAGGCCGAGGCGGACGGGATCACCTGAGGTCAGGAATTCAAGACTAGCCTGGCCAACATGGTGAAACTCTTGTCTACTACTAAAAATACAAATATTTAGCTGCATGTGGTAGCGGGTCTTGATAATCCCAGCTACTCGGGAGGCTGAGGCAGGAGAATTGCTTGGACCTGGGAGGTGGAGGCTGCAGTGAGCCAAGATCATGCCATTGCACTCCAACCCAGGCAACAATAGTGAGACTTTGTTGAAAGAAAGAAAAAAAAAAAAAGAAAGAAAAGAAAAAGAGAAGAAGAAAGGAAAGAAGAGGAAGGAAGAGGCACTCTTAGAGAGTGAAAATATCTAAGAAAAGAAAAAGGAAGAAGAAGGGAAGGGGGAGGGAAGGAAGGAAGAAGAGGCATTCTTATACATCTCTCGTACTAGGTTCTGTTTTAAGTAGAATATTTGGTGCCGCAAAAAATAGAGTCGAATATAAATTTCCTCAGCAAGTCAATTTACTTCTCTAGAAGGGTGTGGCTCACGCATGGAACAATGGCGGTGCACACCTGGACAAGGGGCGGAGGGGTACTTATGCCCTGACAGAGGTCGCCCCTACCGCCGTGTTGTTCCCCTGTTGGCTAGGGTTAGACAGCACAGGCTAGTCTAATTCCGACAGGCTAGTTTAAAGGGAGCAGGGGTAGGAGCCGAGGTGTCAGTGTGGGTAGTTTGGTGGGAAAGACAGATTATGGGCAGGTCAGAACGGGTGAGCAGGAGGTAGAGCAGGTGACTGGGATGAGTAAGGGCGGGGCAGGGGATGGGGAACAGATGCGAACTACTGATTAGAACTGGTGGAAAAGGTTGTTTACTGAAACTACAAGGAAGTTAAACTTTAAAGTAAGAAAGAATTAAGAGCTGAACGTACTGACATACTGATTATTTAAAGGGAGTCTTTAAGGTTCACTATCTTTAACAGCTCACCTAAGATTAAGAAGTTTACCAAGAAAAATCAAGAGGCATCCTTTTTTTTTTTTTGTGGAGACAGAGTCTTGCTCTGTCACCTGGGCTAGAGTGCAGCGGTGCAATCTAGGCTCACTGCAACCTCTGCCTCCCAGAGTAAAGCAATTCTCCTGCCTCAGCCTCCTGAGTAGCTGGGACTACAGGCGTGTGCCACCACGGGCGACTAATTTTTTTTTTTTTTTTAGTAGAGATGGGGTTTCACCATGTTAGCTAGGCTGGTCTTGAACTCCTAGCCTCAAGTGATCTGCCCAACTCTCTTATACATCTCGTACCAAGGCTAGCTTAGGGTAAGAAACTTCCCAAGGCTCTAGAGAAAGCTTTCCAGGCCCCAGACCCTTAGTTAGATACAGAGTGAATGAAACACGCCTCTTTAAGTGCCCTCCCACACGTACGCGTGGATCGTAACATGTAGAGAAACACTAGTACAAAGCTTGTAACTTTGAGTCGGTCTGGTGAGTGCTCTGACCTTCTCCCTAAAACGGGTTTTGCAGAAATAAACTCACCCCTCTTTCCCAGCCTGTCTGCATCTCGTGATTGGACCACGGGAACAAGTAGCCGGACCTTATTCCTAGTGGGATAATCCCACTCAAAAGTAAGCTCAAAATGGATTGAAGACTTAAACGTAAAACCTGCAAAACTACTAGATGTAGTCTTTAAGTCTTTGCGTAAACTCTAAGACTTACTAGTGAAAACACAAGAAGGAAGGCGCTCAATATCAATCTGGACAATGATTTGTTTTTGGGTTTGGCCCTGTTGCAGTGAGAAGAGTCCAACTCTATAAAATCTTGAAGAGATTTATGGCCCAGTGACATAGCCCTCAGGAGGTCCTGAGAACATGTGCCCAAGATGGTAGGGGCATGGCTTGGTTTTATACATGTTAGGGGAGGCATGAGACATCAATCAATCAAATATATTTCAGAAATTAGTTGGTTTGGTTCAGAAAGGCGGGACAACCCAAAGCAGGGGCTTCTAGGCTATAGGCAAATTTAAATATTTTCTGATTGACAACTGGTTGAGTTTGTCTAAAGACCTGGGCTCTATAGAAAAGGAATGTTTAGGTTAAGATAAAAGACTGTGGAGACCAAGGTTCTTTTAAAAGTCTTATAGTGGGCTGCCCTAGAGAGACAACAGATGAAAAATGTTTTCTATTCAGATCTCTCTTTTTTTTTTTTTTTTTTTTGAGACAGAATCTTGCTCTGTCACCAGGCACGATCTCGGCTCACTGCAACCTCTGCCTCCCGGGTTCAAGCGATTCTCCTGCCTCAGCCTCCTGAGTTAGATGGGACTACAGGCATGCGCCACCACGCCCAGCTAATTTTGTATTTTTAGTAGAGACGAGGTTTCTCCATGTTGGTCAGGCTGGTGTCGAACTCCCGACCTCAGGTGATCTGTCCACCTCGGCCCCCCAAAGTGCTGGGATTACAGGTGTGAGCCACCGTGCCGGGTCTCCTATTCAGATCTAAAAAATGTGCTGCAGATTCTTACTTAATCTCCTCAGGACTTTGGGAGGACCTGGAGAAAACTTATGCTAAAGATTCTTAACATATGCCCGTGTTCCCCGAAGCAAAGGACAGCTTTGCAGGACCAAAGAAACATGTTTTGGGGTAAAATATTTTGATTTTCTTCCTTGTCCTGTAATGTTACGCCAGAGTCAGATTGGAAAGTAAGTCACGATATATAGTGTTAAATACAACCCATCGGATGAGAATTTATGGTTTTTATGGCGTGACC
The DNA here is from genome assembly GCA_036589455.1 of Ateles fusciceps. Taxonomy (NCBI): domain Eukaryota; kingdom Metazoa; phylum Chordata; class Mammalia; order Primates; family Atelidae; genus Ateles; species Ateles fusciceps. The sequence continues at coordinate 3,214 of JAZHEH010001884.1, forward strand.
TCCCAGATCCCTTAGACAGGAATTTGGGTAAGATAAAAAAAAATCAGAGTTTAGTCCTCAGTCAACACAACTGAAAACAGACAAATGGGATTACATCAAACTCAAAAGGTTACATACAGGAAGGAAATCAATCAACAGGGTAAAGAGACAGCCTCCAAGAATGGGAGGAAATATTTGTACATCTTACATCTAAACTAAAAGGCTTAATGTGATAACCTGCTTTCTCGTTAGCTTAAACTGACTCTCTTTTCTTAGCTGCAGAGCTGTTCAGGCCTCATGTTAGCTTCTTCAGCCAGACAGACTCCATCTTAGCTTCTTCATTTTAGTTATTCCCCTCATTAAGTATGTAACTGTAGCATGTAGCTGGGGCAGGCTGCCACCGGGCACATTTGCTGATAAGATGCCAGGTTAAGTGGCGGCAGGGAGAACGTGGGCAATGCAGGTGCTGTCGAGAGTCCAGAGCCCTCATGTCTATAAGTTGCATGTCTTTTTATGACAGCTCCAGCCTTGCGCCTGGTACTGTTTTATTTCTCATGTACTAGTTGATCTTTTAACTTTTTGCTTACTCTGCTTCTGTGAAAAAAATTGCCTCAAATGAGGACTCCCCCTCCCTTTTTCAAACTAGGGTATAAGAAGCCCCTTAACTCTTCCTTCGGGGCCGAGAAATTTGGGCGTTAGCCACCTCTCTCGGTCGCCGGGGTAAAATAAAGGTCTCATAATTCAACCTCAGAGCGTGGCGCATTCCTTGACTGGCTCGGGTATAACATTATAATATCCAAAATATACAAGGAACTCAAACAACCCCCATAAGCACACCATCACTCCCAGCTTGTTATCTTTCATTATTAATTTCCACTTTATATTTCATTTTAATCAGAAAACACTTGCTGTTTGTTTGTCCTTTGGGTAGAGAGAGCAGGGTTTAGGTGCAGTGGCTCATGCCAGTAGTCCAGGTTATTTTCTCAAGCTCAACATAAAATTGTATTATTTTTTTAATATGAAAAGCAATGAACATGTGGAAAGCAAAACTTACAATATCATTTACAAGTGCTTTTTTTTAAAATGAAAGACAGGCCGGGCGTGGTGGCTCACACCTGTAATCCCAGCACTTTGGGAGGCTGAGGCAGGTAGATCACCTGAGGTCAGGAGTTTGAGACCAGCCTGGCTAAGCGTGGCGAAACCCCTGTTTCTACTAAAAATACAAAAATTAGCCAGGTGTGGTGGTGGGCACCTGTAATCCCAGTTACTTGGGAGGCTGAGGCAGGAGAATCACTTGAACTCGGGAGGCAGAGGTTGCAGTGAGCCGAGATCGCGCCATTATACTCCAGCCTGGGGAAAAGAGCAAGACTATGTCTCAAAAAAAATAGACTAAAAAACAAAAGGTTTTTTTTTTTTTTGATCTAATATGTATAGTTGTGTGCTGTACACATAAACTGTAAAATGCTTATTAAACATCTCAAAGACCAAAATGAATGGAGAAAGGTGTCGTGTTCATGGATGGCAAGACTTAAAACAGCGTGAAAGGAAAATAAAATCTCTGGACACTCGATTCACTATGCCAAGGGGAAAAGTTAGGCTTCGAAACTGAGTCACAGAAAAAGCAAAAAACCCCTGCATGTCCTTTTTATTCCTAAACCGATAGCTACAGATAGAAGGCCATGTATCCCCACAGGGCCCCCCCGAGCCCTGGCAATGTAAATTCACAGTTTGTCTTCATGAGTATGGGATAGGAGGACACCCCCACATGCCCACTTCAAGATGAATGCATACTTGACTGCTTCCTCTATTTTTTTCTTTTAAGACAGACTCCTGCTCTGTCACCCAGGCTTGACTACAGTGATACAGACACAGCTCCCTTTAGCCTCGAATTCCTGGGCTCAAGTAATCCTCCCACCTCAGCCTCCTAGTAGCTGGGACCCCAGGCATGCGCCACTGCACCGGGCCAATTTTTAGATTTTTGGTAGAAATGGAGTGTTACCATGTTGCCCCAGCTGGTCTCAAACTCCTGGCCCCAGTCGATCCTCCCATTTCAGCCTCCCAAAGGGCCAGGATTACAGGCATGAGCCACCTTGCCTGCTTCCTCTAGTCCATGTTTGTTTACCTTGTGTAAAGTGCAGATTGACTGAGCGTGAGACAGATACACAATGGAGTGTTCCCTCTGCTTCCTTCTTTTCACATGCAGCAATCGGATTCACAAGGACATGGCCATACCCTCCCTGTTTTCTCTTTCCCCTTTCCCCTCCTGTCTACTTTTCCCCATTAAACACTGAAGCCCTCAAAATCCTCTTGAGCAAAAGTCCCAGCCACAGATCCTCCTGTATTCGGGTTTCTTTTCCAGGCTCTTCCTCAGCCTTGGCCGCACCAACTTCTAAACTGAGACCTACCTGTCTCAAGATACTTCTTGGTTTACAATAGTAAAGAGAATAAGTTCTTCCCCGCATTTGGTCTATCAAAATCTCAGCATGATTTTAATTTTCGGACCCTAAGCAAGTTTCCCTCTTAGAGATGGAGTGACTCTTGCTCAGGCTGGAGTGCAATGGTGCCCTCTCAGCTCACTGTAACCTTCACCTCCTGGGCTCAAGTGATTCTCTGTGTCAGCCTCCCACGTAGCTGGAATTACAGGCACACGCCACCACACCCGGCTAATTTTTATATTGCTAGTGCTTATGAGGTTTGGGGCCAATGTCGGCAAGGCTGGTCTTGAACTCCTCACCTCAGGTGATTCACCTGCCTCAGCCTCCCAACCTGCTGGGATTACAGGCGTGAGCCACCACGCCTCACCATAAACAAGTTTTTTCATATATTTACATGGAAAGGCAAAGGAATTAGAATGGGTACAACACCAATACTAGAGCGAATCATACGGTTGCAGAAACCGCTCTACCTAGTTTTTTGTTTTGGAGACAAGGTGGTTTGTTCTTTGCCCAAACTGGAGTGCAGTGGTGCGATCACAGCTCACTGAAGCTTCTGCAGTCCTGAGCTCAAGTAATCTCCCACCTCAGCCTCCCAAGCAGCTGGGACTACAGGTACACGCCATAACGCCCATAACTTTTTATTTGGATATCAATTTTTGGGGAACAGGTGGTGCTTGGCTACATGAATAAGTTCTTTAGTGGTGACTTCTGAGATTTCGGTGCAAGCCCTCACTAAGAGCAGGTACACTGCAGCCAGCGTGTAGTAAGTCCGCCCTAAGGCCCTCCCGTCTCTTCCCCAAGTCCCCAAAGCCCATTGTATGATTCTTATGCCTTGTGTGCCCTAGTGGCGTAGCTATCCCAATTAATTTTTAAATTTTGTGTAAAGACAAGGTCTCACTATGTTGCTCAAGCTGGTCTCAAACTCCTGTGTCCAAGCAATCCTCCTGCCTCCTAGTGTGCTGAGATTACAGGCGTGAGCCACCACACCTGGCCATACCTAATTTTTTACTTGGTTTTCTAGTAGAAAAACATACAGATAATCCAAAGTCAGCGTTTTCATCCTTAAGTGTACAATTATGTCATTTTTACATATCGTCACAATTCAGCAGAGCCATCACCACTGTCTATTCTAACATTGTCGTCACCAAAGAAACTGTGCTGATTGACAGTGGCTCCCCGATTCCCCCATACCCAGCCCCTGGCAACCATTCATTTGCTTTCCATGGATTTGCCTGTTGTGGACGTTTCATGAGAATGCAATCATATGATCACATGACGCCTTTTGTGCTTGGTTTTTCACTCCCAACAGCCCCAACTTTCATCCATGTTATAGCATGTATCAACATCTCATTTCTTTGAACAATTAAATCTTTTGTTTTCGTTTTTAAATATATATATATATTTTTTTTCGAGATGGGGTTTCTCCATGTTGGCCAGGCCGGTCTCGAACTCCTGACCTCAGGTGATCCGCCCACCTCGGCCTCCCAAAGTGCTGGGATTACAGGCGTGAGCCACCCCGCCCAGCCCAACAATTAAATCCTAGTCCAGGGATATCGTCAGCCCACAGTTTTACTTATATAATCATGAGTTGACTCATCCATTTGGGTTGATTTCACTTAACATATATGACGTGGAAAAGGTTTTTTGTCTTTGATTTCTACGTATGACATCATGTCATCTGCAAACGAAGACGGTTTACTTCTTCTTTATCATCTGGATGTGTTTGATTTTCCTTGCGTAACTGTCCAGGCTGAAACCACCAATACGGTGTTGAGTGGAGGTTGCGCCAGAAGACAGTGTCCTTCAACAGGATGATGGGCACACACTGTGTGGCCACGCACATCCAAGGACCGTGGCTCGCTGGTCAGCAGAGCACAGAGGAGCTGGGACTGAGAAACAGGCACCACAGAAGGCCCCATACCGAATGGCCCCGTAGACCATACTCAAAATGACAAACCAGAGAGTCAGAACAGATGGTAAGCCTTGAGGACAGGCATGACTGTAATGGTATGGCACTGGGAGCTCTCTGTGTGGACAAGTCCTATAACCTGTCGGGGTGGTAGTCACAGATATCCACACTTGGGACAAGATGGCGCCTAACTGCATGCACTAGACCGGTGTTAATTTGCAGAGTTTCATAGGGTACTGGTGTGAAGTAAGAGGTGCGTAAGAGAAAGTGGGTGAAGGGGACATGGGACCATTCTATATGCTCTTCCTTTCTTACTCCTTTTTTATGTGTTTAGACAAGGTCTTGCTCTGTCATCCAGGCTGTGCAGTGGTGCGGTGGAGACACCTTCACTGTAACCGCAGACTCCCAGGCTCAAGAGATCCTCCCACCTCAGCCTTCGAAGCAGCTGGGACAAAGGCATTTGCCCACCACACTCAGCTAATACGTTTCTTTTTTGTAGAGGTGGAGTCTCCCTCTGTTGCCCAGGCTGGTCTCAAACTCCTGGGCTCCAGCGGTCCTCCTGCCTTGGCTTCCCAAGGCACTGGGCCCGTAGGCGTGAGCTACCGTGCCTGGCCCATACTCGTCATTCAACTTCTTGTGAATTTATAATAATTTCAAAATAAAGATGTGTTTAAATGCTTTGCTGAAAGACAAAGCGCAAACCAAGGCTGGGACAACGTGGGGCAGGGCTGCTGGTCCCATTTGCCGGTGGCTGGCCTGAGAACTCCTTGACACGGCCACGTGGACGCAGCCCTACGGAAGTGTGTGAGATCTGGGGAAGGGCCTGCTGGGCAGAGATGATGGAAAGGCCTGGTGGCAGGAGTATGCCAGGGACTGGAGAAAAAGCTCAGCACCCACGCGCTAGTCTCAAACTCCTGTGTCCAAGCGATCCTCCTGCCTCCTCCCCAAAGTGCTGAGATTACAAGCGTGAGCCACCACACCTGGCCATACCTAATTTTTTCCTTGTATTTTTCATCAAAAAAATCCCATGATATAAAATTAGCCATTTTCATCCTTACCACTGTATCATTATGTGATTTTTAGTCACAATTAGGCACAGCCATCACCACTGTCTATTCTGAACATTTTCATTATATGTTCACTAGTAAGGAGAGTGTGTAACTGTGGTTAGGGTTCGTCCCCCACCCTCCCACCCAAAGACGGGTAAAGCTGTTGCTAGGCTCGAGTGCAGCGATGCGATCTCGGCTCACTTCGCCGTTCTCCGCCTCCAGGTGTTGAAGTGATTCTCCTGCCTCAGTCTCCCGAGTAGCTGGAACTGCAGATGCCACGCCACCATGGCCAACTAACTTTTGTATTTTTAGTAGAGACAGGGTTTGGCCATGTTGGCCAGGATGGTCTTGATCTCTTGACCTCATGATCTTACTGCTAAAGACTTCCCAGAAACACTGGCGTTTACAGGCGTGAGCCACCGCGCCCGGCCCTGCCTTTTACGGTCTGTGTATTCATGTTTGTAACTAAATTGTTATCCTTTTCCTTAAAAAGCCCCCAAACTGTTAGCCTTTCATCTCATGCAAGCTAGGCCATCCCTGAGTGGGAAGGAGGATGGGGAGGTGAAGGGAGGCTGGCCCATGGGGCCACAGGAGAACACTGTGACTCCAGGTGGTACATGGGCCCAGAGGGTTCCCAGCAGACGACCAAGTCCACAGGGGATTAACAGGATTCCAGTGGCTAAAGGGAGGTGAAGTGGGGGGACCCAGTGCGGAAGTGGGGCCAGGGGAGGCCAGTCCACCATCCAGGCAAAATGATGCTTGCCGGGCCTGGGTTGGAGGGAGTGCAGGTCGATGGAAAATGGCTGGGAAGGCAGAGCCGGCAGGGTTGTGGGCAGTCTGAGACAGCCTGAGAGAGGTCACAGATGACTCTCAGGGTCTGGCTGGAGGCATCTCCTGAGAGGCTGGGGGTGGGGAGACTCAGGGAGCAGCAGGGTGGGGCAGTGCAGGCACTGTTGAGGAGGGAGGGAGCCCCCGAGGGGACTGTCCTTGCCTCCCTGCAGGTTGCGGAAGAGAAGCCTCCTAGGTAGTACCCTGTCTAAGCGGGAGGTGCCCAGGAGACTCGAAGGTGGCAGCCCCTCCAGGAACTTATGCCCAGGCCCTGAATTCAGGCTGCCTAAGTCTGTGTGCATGCCTCTGTGTTTGTGTGCATGTCTGCATGGCTGTCTGTGTGTGTGCACGTCTGTGTGTCTATGTGGTCTATGTGTCTGTGCATTTCTATATGTTTGTCTTTCTCTGCATGTTTGCATGTGTGTCTCCATGTGTCTGTGCATTTCTGTGTGTCTATGTCGATATGTTTCTGTGTCTTTGTATTTGTATCTGTGTATGTGTGTCTTTGTATGTCTGTGTGTGTCTTTGTGTGTCTATGTATCTGTGTGTCTTTCTGTGTATTTGTATCTGTGTCTGTGTGTGTCTTTGTATGTCTGTGTGTGTCTTTGTATCTGTGTGTCTTTCTGTGTAAGTCTGTGTGTCTGTGTCTCTGTGTGCATGCCTGTGTGTTCGTGTATGCACGTCTGTGTGTCTGCGGTCCTGTGTGTCTGTGTACTGCTGTATGTCTGTGTTTGCGTGTGTGTCTGTGCGCTCTGTGCATGTCTGTGTCTCTGTGTGTGCGTCTCTGTAAATGTCTGTGTGTCTCTGTGTGTGTCTCTGTGTGTGTGCGTCTGTGCGTCTCTCTCTCTGCGTGCGCGTCTCTGTGCATGTCTGTCCGTCTCTGCGTTTGCACGTGTGTGTCCGTGTGTCCTCTGTGCACGTCTGTGTCCGCGTTGCTGTGTGCCTCTGTGCACGTCTTGTCCTGTCTCTGTGTGTGTGTGTCTGTGTCTCTGTGTGTCTCTGTGTGCATGCCTGTGTGTGTATGCATTTCTGTGTGTCTGTGTGGTCTGTGTGTCTGTGTGACTGCTGTATGTCTCTGTGTTTGCATGTCTGTGTCTGTGTCTCTGTGTGTGTGTCTCTGTGCATGTCTGTCTGTGTCTCTGTGTGTGTGTCTCTGTGCATGTGTCTGTGTCTGTGTGTGTGTGTGTGCATGTGTCTGTGTCTCTGTGTTTGTGCATGTGTCTGTGTCTCTGTGTGTCTGTGTGTGTCTGTGCTGTGTCTGTGTGTGTGTGTCTGCATGTGTCTGTCTCTGTGTGTGTGTGTGTTTGAGCATGTGTCTGTGTCTCTGTGTGTGTGTGTCTGTGCATGTGTGTGTCTCTGTGTGTGTGTGTCTGTGCATGTCTGTCTGTGTCTGTGTCTCTGTGTGTGTGTCTGTGCATGTGTCTGTGTCTCTGTGTATGTGTCTGTGCATGTGTCTGTGTCTCTGTGTGTGTGTGTGCATGTCTGTGTCTCTGTGTGTGTGTCTGTGCATGTGTCTGTCTCTGTGTGTGTGTCTGTGCATGTGTCTGTGTCTCTGTATGTGTGTGTGTGTGCATGTCTCTGTCTCTGTGTGTGTGTGTGTCTGTGCATGTCTGTGTCTCTGTGTCTGTGCATGTCTGTGTGTGTGTGTCTGTGCATGTCTGTATGTGTCTGTGTCTCTGTGTGTGTCTGTGCATGTCTGTCTCTGTGTGTGTCTGTGCATGTCTGTGTCTCTGTGTGTGTGTGTGTGCATGTCTGTATGTGTCTGTGTCTCTGTGTGTGTCTGTGCATGTCTGTCTCTGTGTCTGTGCATGTCTGTGTCTGTGTGTGTGTCTGTGCGTCTCTGTGTGTGTGTGTGTCTGTGCATGTCTGTGTCTGTGTGTGTCTGTGTCTGTGTCTCTGTGTGTCTGTGCATGTCTGTGTGTGTGTGTCTCTGTGCATGTCTGTGTCTATATTTCTGTGCATCTTTGTATCTGTGTTTGTGCATCTGTGCATCTGTGTGCATGTATGTCTTTCTGTGTATGTCTTTGTGTGTCTCTGTGTGTGTGTGTCTCTGTGCATGTCTGTCTGTGTCTGTGTCTCTGTGTGTGTGTGTCTCTGTGTGTGTCTGTGCATGTGTCTGTGTGTGTGTCTGTGAATGTCTGTGTTTGTGTGTGTGTCTCTGTGCATGTGTCTGTGTCTCTGTGTGTGTGTGTGCATGTCTGTGTCTCTGTGTGTGTGTGTTTGTGCATGTGTCTGTGTCTCTGTGTGTGTGTGTCTGTGCATGTCTGTGTGTGTGTGTGTGCATGTGTCTGTGTCTGTGTGTCTGTGCATGTGTCTGTGTCACTGTGTGTCTGTGCATGTGTCTGTGTCTCTGTGTGTGTGTCTGTGCATGTGTCTGTGTCTCTGTGTGTGTGTGTGTCTGTGCATGTCTGTGTCTGTGTCTCTGTGTGTGTGTCTCTGTGCATGTGTCTGTGTCTCTGTGTCTGTGCATGTCTGTGTCTCTGTGTGTGTGTGTCTGTGTCTGTGTCTCTGTGTGTGTGTGTCTCTGTGCATGTCTGTGTCTATATTTCTGTGCATCTTTGTATCTGTGTTTGTGCGTCTGTGCATCTGTGTGTCTGCATGTATGTCTGTGTATGTCTTTGTGTGTGTGTGTCTGTGTATGTAATGGTGTGTCTCTGCGGCAGGGAGGGTGGGTGTGTGATTCGAGGTGGGGGCAGGGCCTAGGCTTCAATTGCTCTCAACAGGATGGAAAAAGAATCGGACTTTACTCATTCTGCTACCAGCAATGGTGGGAGGGAGACGGGGCTGCCGGCAGCCCTCCCAGAGCCCACCCGCTCATGGGTTCCGGATTGCCTGGTGGTTCTTGGGCACCGCCACAAACCTCAGCTTCTTCAGGATGGGGGGCCAGCCCAGCAGCTGCTGGTCCCACAGGTACTCGGGGGACAGCACCTTGGTGGGTTTGTGGCGCAGCAGGTACTTGTTCAGGTGGCTCTCGTCGTGCCACACGGCCTCGATCCCGTTGGCCTGGTCGATCATCATGGCCTGGTGGCAGGTCCTGGTGAGCCGCTGCACCTCTTGCACCGACCCCCGAAGAACCCCCCCCAGGTAGTAGAAATCGCCTTCGTCCTTGGGGATGTAGGCCTGGGACTGGGGCCGGCGCTCATAGGTGAAGGCCTGCCGGCTGCTTCCGTAGAAGGCGGGGTGCAGGGTGCCGAACAGCGGGGACAGGATCTCCACGCCCACGTGGTCGCTGAACTTCATGTCCACGTCGGTGCACACCAGGTAATCCACCTCGCGGAGGAAGCGCCGCTCGCAGAAGTCGCTCGATCATCTCCATGCGGCGCATGGACACGTCCTGCCAGCGCTGGTAGGCGCGCACCTCGAGCACCGACAGCTGCCGGCCTGCCCCAGTGCCACGTGCGGCACCGCGGCCACCTGGTCGGTGAAGATGTAGTAGTGGACCCGGTGGCCCACCATGAAGTGCTTCTCCGCCGTCTCTAGGAACAGCTTCACGAAGGCCACGCATCTGCAAGGCAGGGGACAGGGGCTAGGGAGCGGCCAGCCGTGCACTGCTGGGCTGCAGGAGGTCTGCCCCGTGCACTCCCACCAGCGGCCATTAGAAGGCTCCGAGCAGCAGATGCACCACGTTCTCCTGCCCTGTCCTGAGCGAGTCCTCGGGCTGCGACTCACTTCACCATCTTCCCAGGACAGGCGGCTGGAGGCTCGTAGTAGGCCACAGGCTGGTGCTGGCTCACTTGCCCTCAGCCTGGCCTGAGCCACCAGACAGCTGCCCCTCTTATGCCCGGGCCAACCATGTGCCCCTCATTAGAAGCTGCGCTTGGGGCCCCACACTCCTGCCTCTGCACCCTAGAGCTTCCTCTGTCCCAGGCTTGAACTGCACATATTCCTAGGAGTAGGTCATTCATGGACTCCGCCACTGGATCAGGAACCATGTGGGGACGGGAAAAGGGGACCCCAGAAAGAATAGGGGTAAATGTTTGTTGAGGCCACAAACCCAGAGTCCAAAGGTAGAACCTCTAGACCCAGGTCAGGTGTCTCCCCCACCCCAGGACGTTTTCTCCAACTGCCTCAGATGGCCGGCCCCTCCTTCAGGTCCCTCAGGGCCGTGTGCCACCATCATGGAGGTGGGGGGTGGGGTCTCACCACCATTCAGCAAGTGTGCTGTGCCCCCTGAGGCCCCGAGTTTATGGAGCAGGCACCGTGGCTGCTTTGCTCCATCCGGCTCTTTGGCAAACCACTCACAAGGGCCCTACAGATACCTGGGGGACACCCATGCCCCAGGGAGCCAGCGAGCCCAGTGGGGAGCCCAGGCATGGCAGTCAGGCCCTGGGATGCAAGTCCAGGCCTAGTGTGGCTGTGGGCTCAAGGCTCAGCTCTGTAGGGCTGCTTCTCCCCACAGGCACTGGGGATGTGGGGACCACCTCAGGGTCCAGAGAGGACACAGACAGGCAGGCCACAGCAGCAAGGTGGTGCCCTGACACAGCCCCCAGGGGCAACTCCCCCAGTCCTTTGTCCCTAGGAACTGGAGCATGAATTATCTGGCTATCCCCATGCCCTTCTCAGTCCCTGTAAATCGGGCCACACCACCCCAGTGGCCTGACACCCATGCCTGGGTGCCTTGCTGGGTTAGCTCTCCCCTCCAGGGGTGTGTGTGTCCCCAGGTATCCGTAGAGCCTATGCTCCCCTTGTGCGTGGTTTGCTAATGAGCTGGGTATGGCAAAGCAGCCACGGTGCCTGCTCCATAAACTCAGGGCTTCAGGGGGTCACGGCACACGTGCTGAATGATGGGAAAGCCTATGTCCCCATGGTGGTGGCACATGGCCCTGGGGGACCTCAAGAAGGGACCGGCCATCTGTGGCAGTTGGAGAAAACGTTTTGGGGTTAGGGAGACAGCTGACCTGGGCCTAGAAGCCCTGCCTTTGGATTCAGGGTATGTGGCCACACCTCTCCTACATCTGAATTGGTAAAGGGGATTGTGAAGGCCATAGGGCCGTCCGGCAGGCTGCACGCTGCACGCTGCGGGGAAGGATGTGCCTCCTTCCACGTGCAGATGCCCCTTGCATGCCTTCCATTGGTGCCCCACAGAAGTCCCAGAAGCAGTCACTGTCACTGGCCT
>JAZHEH010001888.1:0-81631 GCA_036589455.1 Ateles fusciceps
TGTGAAAATCAGTTAAAAACGAATGCAGAATGAGAGTCAATAGATAGTAGGGTCATGTTTTCAAGATTTTTATTAACTTCCAAACAAATTAAACATACGTATCTGACAATGGCATTCTATACCACTAATTTCAAGGTGGGAGAAGAGACCCCAAGAATGCTTTCCACAGAACTCATGCCTGAGTCCAAGACACCCCTCTCAGGGCAGGGTATGGCTGAAGAGAAGCACCTCTCAGGTCCCCTAACTTTTCCCATATTCAGTCATGTAGAGAGCAGATACTGAGTAATTCCACAATTTCCAGTTGGCTTGAGAGTGGAAGACTGACTGGTGTTGCACCAGATACGGTAAAAGAAAAATGCACAGCAGAAGACCTGGATCATGGTATCATGGTAGCTAGCTTGCAAAGTAAATCTACCCTTTTTTTTTTTTTTTCTAAACTCTAGGCCTGATTCCACCCAGCTCTTTAAACAAGAGATGATTACATTAGGTCTGGCCTAATAATTTTGAATATATTAGGGGGAATACATAACAAATATTTGGAATTATATTGGGAGAACTATAGTATGACAGCTTTAAATATTTGCAATTATATTTGTGGAAATATATTATAAGGAAGGACACCTCCTTCCATAATCCAAATCGCTGACATTTAAAGCTATTGCCACCAGTCCGACTACTCTAAGAATGAGCCTTCGTAGCCTCATGGGACTTTGCCAAACGGCTAAATCTGACAAGTCTAGGAATGAACTTTCCTTGTGCTGTGGCACCTGCTGCTGTTTGTTGGCCTGCACATGCATTCTGCAGAATTATTTTGGTCAACAGTGGTGAAAGAGGGGCTAAACTCTGATTTTTTTATCTTGCCCAACTCCCTCCCTTACATGCCTGGGGAGTCAAGCTCTATAAACCATAAAGTCTTATCAGAGGTGTCTTATTTAAACATATATATCATGGTCTACTTTCCATACTGACTCTGGCATAACACCATGTAACAAATAAGGGTTTTTTAATGTTTATTTTTTGAGACAGAGTTTTGCTTTTGTTGCCCAGGCTGGAGTGCAATGGCACAATCTCGGTTCACTGCACCTTTTGCCTCCCAGGTTCAAGCAATTCTCCTGCCTCAACCTCCTGAGTAGCCAGGATTACAGGCATGTGCCACCAAGCCCAGTTAATTTTTGTTTTTTTAGTAGAGACGGGGTTTCTCCATGTTGGTCAGGCTGGCATTGAATTCCCAACCTCAGGTAATCCACCCACCTTGGCCTCCCAAATTGCTGGAATTACAGGTGTGAGCCACCTCGCCCAGTCTTTTTTCCTTCTTTCCAGAGACAGGAGATAATCAAAGAGCCAGGTTCCCTTTTTAATCCAATAAGAAATATTTTACAACCTCCCACCTCTAAAGTCTACTATCTGAAGGCTTCTTCTACACAGTAAAACTTGGCCTCTACAACTTTTTATTTTAACCTAAACATTTTCTTTCAATTGATCCTGGTCTTTAGATAAACTCACCAATTATTAACCAGAAAATTTTTAAATCTCCCTATAAGCTGGAAGCCCCTCTGCTTCAAGTTGTCCCACTTTTCTGGACCAAACCAAGGTATTTCTTAAATGCATTTAATTGAAGTCATATCTCCCTAAAATCTATAAAACCAAGCTGCCACCTGACCACCTTGGGCACATGTTCTCGACCTCCTGAGGGCTGTGTCACAGGACATGGTCAATCCTATCTTTCTCAGAATAAATCTCTTAAAATATTTTGCAGAATTTAACTCTTTTCCTCAAAAAGGTCATGATAATTAGGGTCGAGATTCACCAATGTGAAGGGCGGCACCAATTTCTGGCCTCACAGAAATAAAGGAAGAGAAAACACTAAGGAGAAGGAGGAAGAGGAGGAGGAGGAGCAGGAGGAGGAAGTGAACCTGGGAGCTTCTCCCTAAAGAAGAGAAAATGGAGGAGGAGAAGGAGGAGGAGAAGAAGGAGGAACAAGAGGAGGAAGTGAACCTGGAGCTTCTCCCTAAAGAAGAGAAAATGGAGGAGGAGAAGGAGGAGGAGAAGAAGGAGGAACAAGAGGAGGAAGTGAACCTGGAGCTTCTCCCTAAAGAAAAGAAAATGGAGGAGGAGGAGGAGGAGGAGGATATGGAGGAGAGGAGAAGGAGGAGGAGGGGGAGGAGAAGGAGGAGGAGGAAGTGAACCTGGAGCTTCTGCCTAAAGGAAGAGAAAATAGGAGGAGGAGGAAGAGGAAGTGAACCTGGAGCTTCCGCCTAAGGAAGAGAAAATGGAGGAGGAGGAGGAGGAGAAGGAAGAGGGGGAGGGGGAAGAGAGGGGGGAGAGAGAGGGAAGGGGGGAGGGGGAGTAAAGAGGAAGAGAAGGAGGAAGAGGAGGAGGAGGAATTGAACCTGAATGGAGGAGTGGGAGGAGGAGGAGGAAGTGGACTTGTCAGAAAGGTGGCAGTTGTTTCATAAGTACATGAATAATAAACCCAAACAATGGAAAACAAAACTAAACAAAGGCAAATGTGAATGGAAACAGGACAAGCGAGAGTAGGAGAGTGTCTCAGCTGGAAGTAAACACAGCAGTCACCACTACTTCATTTAACAACATCAACATTTATTCAAAAGCCTCGGCCTGGGAAGCGGGGGAACCTGGACTAAGGCAAGGAATGGAGCTCTTGTGCGCCTCCGCCAACTCTCACATGCAGGAGTCAGGGATTCAACCGAGTGTGGTTGGATTTAAGCAGTTAAATAAGGAAGAGAAATTCTAAGGGACAGTGTGTGTGAAGTGAAATGCGATCATTTTATTTGAACTCCCTGCAGTGCTCCCCCGTCCCTGCAGCATCTGGGACCCTCTGCTGTTGAAGACAGTGGAAGATGATGGGAAACAGCAAAGGGGAAGCAAGAGGTCCCTGGAATTACTCTCTCTCCACATGCAGGGCATGCACTGACCAAGGACTTGGACAATCTCTGACCTGTCAATGCGAAGGGGGGGGTTCTCTGGGCACTCCCTAAGAGACATCTTCGTGCTCTGCTAGGAGGTCTATGGTGAATCCGGTGATAGATCTGGGGACCAGGACTTGGTGAAGGGGACATAGGTCTGAGGGAAGAGGTGCACAAGAGCTCCACACCATGCAGGCTGAAAATGTAGTCATCCGGTTTAGTGTGTCGCACTGGACTAGGTGTGGGTGGTAGAGGGTAGTGTTGGGGGGAAGGCTGCCAGACAGCGTGGAATGCACAATGGGGTTACTGGGAGAGAAGGGCTGATCCCAGCCATGTGGTTTGCTGGGGGTATCATCAAGGGCTGGTGATATAGGGGTGCTGCCTCCCCCTCTTCTGCAGGCGAAAGAGGCATATTCTCTCTTCTCACGTCTAGATGTCTCCATCTTCATCATGGAACTCCAAGGTGAAGTCATCAACGGAGGGCAAGATGAACGGGATCAGCACAGGGGACTGCAGGCCATCTGGTGACCTCAGGTCGTGCTCAGGGACAGTTACAAGGACTGCGTTATCCAGGGTCAGCTGTAGGGCTGTCTCTGGGGCTAGGATGAGGATGCCCTCTTCCAGGCTTAGCGTCACTTCTGTCTCTTCTTCCAGGATCACGATGAACTCCTCTGTGCCGGAATCCTGCTGCTCCTGTGGAAAGACAGCCCTCTGCATTCTCCCCTCAAAAAGGCTGCAAATGATGCTCATGGGAAGGGAGATCCCCAGGAGCTCTCCCGCTCCACAACTTTAAAATACAAATTCCCTCTCAGCCTGACCCACCTAAATGTACATACCCTGGATGTCCCTTGAAGATCGCGCAGCATTGTCCAATGTTTGCCATGCAGGGACATGGGAACTTACCTGGGGAGGTTCCTGGGACTGGCATGAATCCTGGTGTGGAGCTCCTGGAATTGAGGTTGTTTTTGTACCTGCAGAGAGACCACAGTGAGGGAGGTTAAGGCTTCTCTTCCAGCAAAAGTCTCTTGGATTTGAGAACATGACCTTCAGAAATCCACAACCCAGCACAGGCCAGCCTCAGGACACCAGCCCCCAACAACCCAGTCATCCTGCAGAGACACCCTCTCCATTTATGTTATTATGAGACATGACACTGACTTCCAGGCATGGGGATCTTAAGAAATATCAGGGAGAGCGCCTTACCTGTCCTGGGACCCTGCTCCACTTGGAGACGTTTGGGTGGAATCCTTTGGGTGGTAGCCAAGCTTTAGGACAGAAAGGGACCCATGAGTCTTCCACACAGTGGCACAGAGTCCATTCTCACAAGCCAAAAACTCCATTTGTCATCCGGCACACATTTTCCCTGTGGCCCTAGGTCAAGTGCACTTGTGCTCAACTCCAAAATTGTAGCTGTACCCAGTAAGCACTAACACTCATCTCTCACTCTCACATTTTCCAAAGCCTTTTCCTATTGGTGCATGTATGTGATCAGGAATGGTGACCACAGCGAACAGTTTGCTTTCTCAGGAGCCCATCCATATGAGAAGGAGGGGCATCTCAATTGGTCTGAGGACTTTAAGAGAAGATGTTTATATTTCAGGTATCTGACCCCTGTGTCTATGCAGTTACAGTGTGAATAGAGTGAGAGATGATGGGAAATGTTTCATTTTCTAGTGAGCACAAGGAATAAATTTAGATCATGCCCACAGGTTATGTGTCTCCACACACAAGGCGACTTTTATTTAGAGAGGGAACATAGATCGACAGTGGAGGAAGCCTGAGATGAGCCCCTAACAGGCTCCAGAAACCCCCCCATGCTGGCTACATCCTGTGGGCCTCCACTGTGGGTCTTATATCGTCCCTACGTGTTCTAAGTTTATAATATTCAATGCCTTCTCTGCCCTAGTTTGGCCCTTTATCACACATTCACACACACACACACACACACACACACAGTCACACGTCAACCTCCTGGCAACCCAAGGTGGACACACATTCCAACATACCTCCTCTCTCCTTGATCGTCATTTTGCAATTCTGTCCAGAAATCACTGAGGCTTCTTGGGAACAGGTAACCATACATAGTAAAGGTTCTCTAGATTTGCTTGTATCGGAAAATCTCAATCTTCAACTTATTTTCTGTAAATCTATATTTTCTGTAAATCTTTCCCTTTACCTGAAGAAGATGATCAGCTCGGCACAGCCAGAACATGGGAGAGTGTGCCCTAGCCTGGGACAGGTCGAATGATGCTTTGGTAGAATGAAATCTTGGGAAAATTCCAGGAGTATTTTAAGAGATAGAGCCATGGGATTTGTCAAAATGGATGAATGTGATTTGCTAGTGCTGCTGATTAAATAATCGGAGGGACCTGCATGAGAGTACTTTTTTTTCTGTACACTTTAAAAATTCTATCAACTTCAACAAATAATGAATGACTGTATATTAATTTACATTAGTCCTGTGGTCCAGAATACATTTTCCATTTAAAACATTTTTAATCGATCTTCTGTATGGCATGGACAGCTTCTGGTGGGAATTAGTATATAGTCTCTTCTTGATGAAGACAGCACTAGACAGATGATGCCTGGATAATGCTGAATGTGACAAAACCAGCGAGACACATTAAGATGTTTCTTCTTTTCTTGAACTGTCATTTCAACTATAAAGCGATTAAGTCCATAGTACCATAGGATATCTGCTAAGGTAAAGTTATATCCTTTAAGGTAGACTTTATCTTCAAGATATGAATTAAGATCCTTCAACAGTGTGTGGATATCATTTTTACTGGAGTGTCCATCTCCTCGAGTGACCCAGTATTCTAACCATTGCTGAACGATTGCTTTTTTTTCCTGCAGTACTCCCCCAGCAAATATTCTTTGTTGGCTTGCTTAACTAGATGAGCTGCTATAGTAGTCAATCCCGTTAGACTTGGACCGTTGTTTGTCTGAAGAACTGGAATCTGTCGCTCGCCCCGAGCACTGTATTTATTCCCCTTACTCAGTCCCAGGGAATTCTCCAGTAGCGATAACTCTGCGGCCACCGCCATCTTCCGGGCGTAGTTCCTGGCAGAGGAGCGAGAGTACTTTTATCAAAACTCAATCAATATGGGTGTGCCCCTGTCATAATTAGCTTAACCTAATCAAAGTCAATCAGATGTTCTCACTCATAGGTGGGTGTTGAACAATGAGAACACATGGACACAGGGAGGGGAGCATCACACACTGAGGTCTGTCGGAGGGAAAAAGGGGGACAGCAGGGGGTGGGGAGCTGGGAAGAGAGAGCATGGGGGAGAAATGCCAGATATAGGTGATGGGGAGGAAGGCAGCAAATCACACTGCCATGTGTGTACTTATGCAACAATCTTGCATGTTCTTCACATGTACCCCAAAACCTAAAATGCAATAAAAAATATATTAAAAAAAAACAAAAAACTCAATCAATATGGCTGGGCCCCTGTCATAATTAGCTTAACCTAATCAAAGTCAATCAGATGTAACTTCTACTCTGATTCACCATACAATTGTGATATAAAATATCAGTATTTTAAAATAGTGCTATTTACTTTCTATTGTACATTGTTCATTAATTAGGAAAGACAATTATTTTTTGAAAGGTTCATGTGTATAGTCATTTCTGGGTAAACATAAAGGACTGGTTCTAGGAAACTTTGAATTTGTGGACGCTCAAGTCCCTTGAATAAAGCGGTATAGAATTTAGATGTAACCTATTCATATTAATTCATTTAGTTTAAATTATCTCTAGATTACTTACAGTACCTAATACAATGCCCAGACCTCACATCATTTATGTGTTCTCAATAAAGAATTTGGTGAATGGAAAATTCAAATTTTGGGTGGGGGGAAGGGAAACTTGTGTAAATATTTTCTGATTATTTTCTATTCAAGATTAGTTGAATTCATAGAGCTGTAACCCATGGATGTGGAGGGCTGACAGTATTTTTTTTTTTTATTGATACAGAGTCTCAGTCTGTTACCCAGGCTGGAGTGCAGTGGTGCAATCTTGGCTCACTGCAACCTCCCCATTTCCCCGGGTTCAAGCAATTCTCTTGCCTCAGAGTCCCAAGTAGCCGGGATTACAGGCGTGTGCCACTCTGCCCAGCTAATTTTTGAATTTTTAGTACAGACAGGGTTTCACCATAACGTGAGCCACCACTCCAAGCAACAGTATTTTTAAACAATAAAATACTATGTATTTTAAGTGAATTAAGTTTTAAAATGAATCTCCTGGCAAAAGTTATTCAAACATAATAGGCGCATAAGACAAACTGAGGAAAATATAAAAAGGACCTTTATTTAATTTCTAATATATCACTATGTGCTAATCTGTCTGTTAACTTATTTCTTGCCTGTATCCCCCACTTGACTGATTTCCAAATTGTAATGCAAGTTTCCCTTTCAACGTTACTTATTAATTAAAAATCCATGATTTCCATGGACAAAGTCACCTGAACTTTGAGGTGGCCAGACATCAAATGCCCAAACTCAGAATTAACTTTTTTATGATTAAAAATTATTTGACAACATAAAAAAGGTTAGATGGTATTGGGGGGAGAAAAAGGTGACCAGTAAATACAAGAATTGAACTAGATGGAAAATCTGTGAGGCTGCACCTTTACTGGGTGTGCCGCCATTAACAGGCCCTTGAGCTCAGGGCGTCATTCTCTCCCCAGATCTTGCATAAATTTGTTTGTAGATTCTCTTTCCATGTAGCTGATACCCTAATCAGTTTTATTAGGTGAAGTACAGACCGTTTCCCTTGGATGTTTATAAAAATAAATCTAATTACAAAATGTCTTTTTCTGAGAAGCCTTCCTCTCTAGTAAGAAGTCATTTAGATGAGGCTGGGTGTGGTGACTCATGCCTGTAACCCAGCACTTTGGGAGGCCAAGGTGGGTGGATCACCTGAGGTCAGGAGTTCAAGACCAGTCTGGGCAACATGGTGAAACCTCGTCTCTACTAAAAATACAAAATTGGCTGGGAGTGGTGGCACTTGCCTGTCATTCCAACTACTCAGGAGGCTGAGGCCGACGAATCGCTTGAACCCGGGAGGCAGAGGTTGTGGTGAGCCAAGATCGTGCCATTGCACTTCGGCCTGGGCAACGAGAGCAAAATACCATCTCAAAAAAAAAAAAAAAAAAAAAAAAAAAAAGATAAAAAAATCATTTAGATGAATATGACAAAAACAGGATAATTCCTTTAATTTTGCTAATGTCATAAAAGCGTCCAAGGCAGACCTTAGTGCCTTTATTCAGAGGTCTCTTTGCTTCGTGAATTTTGGTCTTTTCTGAGAAGAAAAGCAGATACTTTGCTGAAGATTAGATGTAGTTTTATTTGTTTGTTTGTTTCTTTTTGAGGCAGAGTGTTGCTTTGTCTCCCAGGCTGTAGTTCAGTGGTGCAAGCCGGCTCACTGCAACCTCTGCTTCCCAGTTTCAAGCAATTCTCCAATCTCAGCCTCTCAAGTAGCTGGGATTACAGGTGTGCACCATTACGCCCGGCTAATTTTTGTATTTTGGGTAGAGACAGGGTTTCACCATGTTGGCCAGGCTGATCTGAAACTCCTGACCTCAAGTCATCCGCCTGTCTTAGCCGCCCAAAGTGCTGGGATTACTGGCATGAGTCATGGCGCCCTGCCAGATGTATGTTTCTGTTTTTGTTTTTATTTTTTTTTTGACACAGTTTTGCTCTGTCACCCAGGCTGGAGTGCAATGGTCGATCTCGACTCACTGCAACCTCCACCCCACCCCGCCCCGTTCAAGCGATTCTCGTCCCTCGGCCTCCTGAGTAACTGGGATTAGAGGCATGTACCACCATGCCTGGCTAATTTTTGTATTGTTAGTAGAAATGGGGTTTCACCATGTTGGCCAGGCTGGTCTTGAACTCCTGACCTCAGGGTTCCGCCCACCTTGGCCTCCAAAAGTGCTGGGAATTATAGGTGTGAGCCACCACACTTGGCCCCCAGACATAGTTTTGAAATTGGGTTACTTGGCTGGGCACGTTGGCTCACAACTGTAATCCCCACAATTTGGAGAGGCAGAGGTGGATGGAACACGAGGTCAGGAGTTTGAGATCAGCCTGACCAACAGGGTGAAACCATGTCTCTACTACGAATACAAAAAATTAGCCAGGAGTGGTGGCTGGCACCTGTAACCCCAGCTACTTGGGAGGCTAAGGTAGGAGAATTGCTTGAACCTGGGAGGCGGAGGTTGCAGTGAGCTGAGATCACGTCATTGCACTCCACCCCAGGCAGCAGTTGGAGACTCCGTCTCAAAAAAAAAAAAAAAAAAATGGGTTACTTACCTACATTCTTCCTGGTTGTAGGGTTCAGGTTGAGATATTCAAGAAATAGCCTATGTTGAGTGTTCTGGAGTATGCATATTTTACAGTCAAGGAAGAGAAAGGCCCCTCATTGTGAGTTTCTTGTGTCAATTCTAGCTGAAAACCTAAGGGTGGCAAACCAGTAGAAGAATAAAAATATGAGGGGCTTGCCAAATAAATATTTTACCATTATACTCGCTTTGACTATAAACAAAATGTTTTTAACCTATTTACAGGTTAAAAATCTCAGGATATATACTGAAACACAGAATAATAACTTATTTTTGAAGAAATATTTAACAACATAGTTTCATCTGGGGTCCAAACTGTTGTTCACAAGTGTACCTCTTTCCCTTGCCTTTGTAATGGAAATCATTTTTAAAATCTGCAGAGCTATGATGAAAAGATATGGTTCTTCATGCTTTAGTGTCAACAACTGAATGTTGAATTAATGTCCCTCTCTTTCATTGTCTATTTTCCAGTGACCCCCTCACAATGTGGAAATGCACGGATGCAGAGCGCCGGGTTTCTCCGCAGGAGCCCCTATCCCGCGGGGCTGCACTGAGACTGCTGGCCCTGCCCTGGTGCCACACTTCTTCCTCTGCAGGGTCCCTGTATTCTGTAGATTTTCCTCACAATTCTTGTGTTTCTTCTCACAGTCAATCCTGAAAGAGGTCACAGGGAGGACATATTACAGTCTGCTTCGATTATCTATCAAAAAGCCTGCCCCCACCCCAAATTTATACATTTGTAAAATAATGCTAAAATATGCCAACAGGAAGTACAGAACAAAACACGTGGGAACAGCCCAGAAAATTAAGTCTTTATTGCTGTTTCAGAGAAATATCCGGGAGATTGCAGGGAATCTCCCTTCTCAGCAGTTAGGGCTGCCGACAGGAAGTTTTCCTCATGATGGACATCGTTTGAGTTGCCCAAAGCCTTGGCCAGAGGAAAGGAAGCTCCCATGCTCCCTGGAGACCCAGCCCCGCCTCCACAGCCAGAATGCGCATGTGCCCCGCAGGGCCGTAAGGCGGATTCCAGCGCCCTCTCCCGGTCATAGTGTTGCAGCGCAGGAGCCTTGGCCTTCACTGCTTAGCGGTAGATCTGAGTCTGAATAGCTGAAATTCTCGTTTATATATTCAGTACTTTTCTTTTGGAAGATCACATAAAAATAGAGCACGGTATGATTTGCTTTGATGAAAGAGAATTGAAACAAAGAAGCAACATTCAAGGACAACATACAAAAGGCGATTGATTCCCTGTATGTGGAGGGGAAGAGGAGCTTGAATAAAAGCAGCATTCTTGAATAAAGAAGCTGCCGCTATGCATTTGTCAAATCCCATACAATTTTACGACATAAATAGTACATCTTATTGTGACTCAGGACTACAGCTTATGTCGTATACAATTTTGGGGGAAAATGACACTCCCTAGTACAAGGATAGAACACTGACTCAAGGATGTAACCCATACACAACATGCTTAAAGTTTCTCTCCATTGTTACTTTTCTCATGTCTAAGGGCAGAACACTGACTGAAGGAGAACTCAGTGGAGAGAACTCACTGGACAGAAACCATGTATATGTTGGAATAATCAAAACTATTGAAGTGGCAAGCAGAACAGTGGTTCTGGTACACCTGCGCGGCACCTGGAGCTGCCGACCGGCGCAGCACCACCGCCCCAGCCAGGCCGCCCCCGGCGCCTCCCGCCCCCGCCGCCCCCCCTGCCCCCCCTACCCCCGCCGCCATGCTGTTTCCAACAGCCACATCACACTGAAGCTGCGCTTCCAAGCTGAGGACTGGTTCCCTGACCTGAGCAGCCACAACCACCACATGGTCAAGGTGCCCACCAGGAGCTGTACGAGGAGCTGCGCACCAAGAGCGCGGCGAGAGGGCTTCACGCTGGACGACGTCACCCAGACAGGCATGGACAGCCCGGGCCACCCATGCGTCATGACCGTGGGCTGCGTGGCGGGCGACGAGGAGTCCTATGAAGAGTTCAAGGATCTTCTTCGACCCGCATCATGGAGGACCGGCATGGCGGCTACAAGCCCAGCGATGAGCACAAGACCGACCTCAACCCTGGCAACCTGCAGGGTGGCGACGACCCCACCTACGCGCTGAGCTCGCGGGTGCGCACAGGGAGAGCGCCATCAAGAAGCTCGCGGTGGAATCACTGTCCAGCCTGGACGGCGAGCTGGCGGGCGGGTACTGCACGCTCAAGAGCATGACCCAGGCGGAGCAGCAGCAGCTCATCGCCGACTACTTCCTCTTTGACAAGCTGGTGTCGCCCCTGCTGCTGGCCTCGGGCATGGCCCTCCACTGGCCCGACGCCCGCGGCATCTGGCACAATGACAATAAGACCCCTCTGGTGTGGATCAACGAGGAGGACTACCTTTGGGTCATCTAGACACCTGGAGCACCTCTGACTGCAGTTCATCTAAGTCGGCCTTTACTCGGCCTGCTCTGTGGTTCAAGGTCAGAAGAGCTTGTGCAGGGATTAGACGACTACAGTTCTCTCCATCATCAGTTTTCGTGCTTTCTCATACAGCCCCTTCTCCATGTTGGAGGAGATATTGGAGACTTTGCCCAGTGGATTCCCTCAAGGTCTCAATTTCATTAAACTTGTCAAGGCTTCCACAGATTGTTTTTCCACTTAGTGAGACTTCTTTCAAAAAAAATAAAATGGGAAAAAAAATTAAGTGGCAAATGAGAATAATAGTCCTCACAGGTGAAGGTGTCCCTAGAGACAGGAGATAGGTAGCCTCATTTTGGTCAGCAGCTCACCTGGGCCAGTGGAATGTCTTTGTTTAGATAAAAAGAACCTTTCTATACTATAAAGACCTTTCTATATAGACAACCAGGAACAGAAGTGCACCATATGAGCAGAAGGGCTTTGATAAGAGGACAGAGAGTCCTTAATATTTTGAGTTCCCCAGAAGAATGAAAGTGAGCGGTTTGGAATGGAAATAATTATCAAATGAGAACATAAACTACGAATATATTGGCAACAAAGGAAGTTTCGCAACAACACTCCTTTAGTTTCAGTTAAAGTGCTTTAGGCTAAGTTGATAAACCAGTTGGTTTAAATGGTCACAGGGCATTTTGTCTGTGAAACCTCCCTGGACCCCAGTGACTCCAGTCAAAATTAAACCGCACATGTTCTAAACTCTCACAGGAGCTGTAGAACTTACTACATGGAATTTTCTTTTGCTGGACATGTGTCTGTCCACCCACTGAAGTTTGAGCTCCTGTTCCCGGGTATGAGCAAGGTGGGCCTCTTGGTCCTGCCCTCTCCACACCTTCTTTACAAATGGAAAGGTGCAACACAGTGATATGCCACTGGACATGAAGGCAGGAAGCCTAGATCTGAGCCTGGGTCTCTATTTCTGCAGCTAACAGGAGGTGTGGGACAGAGATCAATGGATCTCAGATGCTTCTGTGTTCAGTGATCAACAGTTCTCAAATGTCACCGTGCAGGAGACTTAATTGGAAAAGTCATTTTACAAATGTACATTCTTAGCTTAAGAGATCCCAACCTGAAAGTGTTAAAGTGGGGTACAGAGCTTTAATTATAAGTATTCTAGGGTAGTTACATTGATTATAATTAACCGATATAGTTCTGGAAACAGGGTCTTAAGTGATCTCTAAGGCTGCTTCTAGTTCTAATATTTGAGTGTTCTAAGGAATTGCGGACATCTGCATATAAATGAGACTAATTTTTATGGTTTGATAGTTCACATGGGTGTGTGCTCATGTGTGTGCTCATACATCATGAAAAAGTAGAACTATTCCTTTATGCAAAGTTCAGTCCACAAATTTTAAGTAAATTTTAGATAATTGGTGGTGAGGATGGATTCGTTAACACCAAGTTTGACAGAGTAAGAGTAGAGGCTGAAGATAAGGCACTGATGTATAACAACAACAGTGAGGAGAAGGAGGGAAGGGCAATAATTACAGTAAGGTTTACAGGGATTAATGAGCAATTTATGCATATTCATGTCAAGAGTGTGACTTGTGTGACTTATGCAGAAAAGTAAGCATTCCTTGGTAAACCTTTAAACTGAATGCCAAGTAAAAGATAACAATATTTTCTTTTCTTTTCTTTTTTGAGACAGAGTTTTGCTCTTGTTGCCCAGGCTGGATTGCAATGGTGCAATCCCGGCTCACTGCAACCTCCACCTCCCAGGTTCAAGTGATTCTCCTACCCCATCCTCCTGAGTAGCTGGGATTACAGGCGTGTTACTTGTATATTTAGTAGATATTTTTGTAATTTTTGTATATTTAGTAGAGATGGCATTTCATCATGTTGGCCAGGCTGGTCTCGAACTCCTGACCTCAGGTGATCCACCTGCCTCGACTTCCCAAAGTGCTGGGATTACAGGCGTGAGCCACCACGCCTGGCCAACGATAACAATATTTTCTAAGATTTAGAATATTAAATGAAGACCAGATTTGGAAACAAACCAATAAATTGCAATAAAGACATTGCCTTTGAAGTGCCTACCAGAAATCCACTTAGTTAAGATGAGCAGCTCATTAAACTTAAATTAGATACATAAGTAACGGAAGGTTGAAAAGGCACAGAAATAACCACACAAAAGAGATATCACCGTTTAACATATAGGAACAAAGGGAGAAAGGTACTCTCAGGGGCTAGTGCTCAAAATTCTGTTACTTGTACGCAGGTAGAGCTTGAACCTATGAGGAGGGGGACACAGTACCAACTGCGTGGGTCTCTTAGTGGGGTACATCACATAAGTCATGCTTAAAATGTTAAGGGAACAGTGCTTAATGACTGCTGCACAGACAAATGAGGCAGGGGCACTGGATCGCCAGTGTTGAGACTTCTGAGGAGACATGGCCCAACAGGTGCTTGGATAGACAGGGTGCATAGAAAAGCAGATCGTAGCTCAGGTGGTCCTCTTACAACCAAGGAGGCAGAGCTGGGATGCTGCCGGTCCTTTTCTGGCATCTTTGTGAGGCTGCTGAGAAAGTGGAAAGAATATAAAGCCTGAAGCCTGGAGCCAGCCACCTGCTGCTGTTGGAATGTTGCTGACCAAAAAACGACATGGGAACAAGTGTCTTCATTCCTTGTCTTGTTTTCCACTCTCCTACTAATGCCTTTCATGAAAGATGCTAACAAGAAGCTAACTGGCCAAGAAGTCTGATAAATGCAGTTTTCAGAGTCCCAGCACAGCACCACAGAGCAGAGTAAAGAAGAAGTCATAAAAGCTGGTAAAGAAGTAACACCATGTTATTAGTCCATAAAGATTGGGGGAACCATGAGAATGGAGGAGATGGTTTGGAGATGACACATGTAAGAAGAAGAGAGTGAAACACAGGTGAACGCAATCCCAGCAAAGAGAATTTGAGAGAATATTAGGAAGAGTCAGCAAAGAAGACTGAGAATGTGTGCAGAAGACAAAGAGAAATGTCCAGCAGACATACATCCTCACGGGCAGATGAGAGAGAAATTAAGATGCAGAAGACTCATCACCTCATAAAATGTTTCCTAAAGGTCCTGAAAGATGAACACTGGTCAGAGGTCACTGGAGTCAGCCCCGGGAATTTATTAAGAGAACAGCTACTATTAAGCGGCTAAGGAGGTACCTGGTACCAAAGAGAAATTCTAGTAGTATAAGAGCTAAAAGCTAAAATCCTCCCTCTCCTCCTCCTTCCCCCTCCTCCTCCTCCCCCCTTCCCCTAATTCTCCTTCTTCCTCCATCTCTCCTCCTCTTCCTCCTCCTTTTCTTCTTCTTCTTCCTTCTTCCTTCTTCTTTTGAAACAGGGCCTCACTCTGTCATCCAGGCTGGAGTGCAGTGGCACAAGCTTACTGTAGCCTCAACTTCTGGGGCTCAACCCCCCAAGTAACTGGGACTACAAGTGTGAGCCACTACACCTGACTAATTTTTTAAAAAATTTTTTGTAGAGATGAGGATCTCCCTCTGTTGCCCAGGCTGGTCTCAAACTCCTGGGCTCAAGGATTCTCCTGTCTTGGCCTCCCAAAGTGCTGAAATTGCATAAGCCTCTATACCTGGCTTTTTAAGACATTCTATAGGTTCAGAAGGATACAGGCTATGAAAACAGTGGAGACAGGACATGTATATTGCATTTCAAGTCACTTGATGCTGACAGGGAAAAAAGAAGGAAAAAAAGAAGAAACGAGAAAGCCTAAATACACTTAGATTCTCAAAGGCTGTTAGTTTTATCTGAGACAATGGATAAAGAATTTCTAGGAAATATGCAGAAACTGAGAAAGATGCTCTGATTGAAACAGATAACTTTACATATTTTCCTCCAGCTTAGTTTTCAGAATGAGAAAATTAGCACCATAAAGACAAGTACTAATACCGGAAGATGTCTTGAAAACACATTTTATTTCTTATTTTAAAACATTTTACAAATTGTCTTGTTCCAGATTTTTTTCTCTTTTATTTACATCTCTACAGGAAGCCAGCTTAATTGATTAGAGAAGGAAATTTTCTAGAGCAGTGTGGAGGGCTTTTGCTGCCTCTGTTCTGGGAGGGTATGCTGTAAGTCTTCTATGATAAAATGGTCTGTGATATATAGTCTCTGCTTGAAAGCTGGGACTCCAAATTTTGGCAAATTAGGGAAAAGACAAGCCTCAGTTTGCCACTGTTATGGCTCTGAAAGGGCGGGGATTGCAGGATCACAACAGAGATGGTAGAAAGTGTCTATTTTTTTTTCTTTCTAGTTTTTTTTTTTTCCCCAGTTTGTTTCGGTCTCTTCCTCCATTTAATTATTCACCTGAACCTGCTGAGAAACGTTCCGTCTTTGGAATTACCTTTTGCTGTTCTGTTCTCTTCCAGTGTGCTATTTTGTGAACATGCTAAGAAGACAAGTCCAGAAAGCCCAAAATCTGACTATAAATGTGACTAAGTCAGTAACTATATAATCTTCTTGAGTCTCAGTCTCCTCCTTTGTAATAAGGGTGTTGAATTAGATGACCTTTGGGGAACTTGCAGCTTCAGTGAACCATGCTTTGATCAATTCTCACTGCAGACAGCCAGAATGCAGACATTGCTCAATCTACAGCCAACTTGAATTTTGATTTAGGTGCATTTCTTTCTAAAACTTGATGTTTTAGATCTAACAAATGGAAAACACTCACTCTAAACAATTCCTAACTATAGAAGAGAGAAAGGAGTACATGACAGTGATAATGCTGAAGCAGCCACAATTAGCGTCTAGCAGGAATTCCCTTTACTGTGAGGTTCAAGCTGCTCACATTATAGATATCAGAATCTTGGCACAGAGGACCCAATGTCCTACATCTGTTTAAAGACAGAGCTACAACTTTAAAACTCAATTCACCTGAGTGCCAGTCCAACCATTCCACTCCATCTGCTTTATCTATTTATTCAAAGGCTTACTTTTTTATAAAGTGAAAAAAGATGATTAATAGGCCCTGTGTCACGAACTGAGAGTACAAAGGTCAATAAGATGTAGTGCCTGCCTGGAAGAAGTTCACAACCTAGGAAGGGTGTCTCCCCTTTAGCATTGGAAACTGGACTGACACGGCTTCAGATAATCCAAACTTTGCAGATCAAAGAGAGAAGGTCCAGAGACATTTGTCCCACTGATATCGCAGCCAGAGAATGTTTACCTCTTTCACTCTTTCAGCTGGTAATTAGTTTTTAATGCTTCTTTGTTTTTGCAGCAAAATGGTGTTAATTCAGCTCTACAGCCCCCAATCTTTACTTCAAAAGTAAGACATTCAGCTTCACAGTGACCTTCCAGTCTTTTACAAATTAGTGCTCTATGAATTGCTCTCCTGGCTAAGTAAAGAAAGCAATTTGTTTTTAGTTATCTAGGAATTAGTAACTGGAACATAAAATTACATTGCCTAGGCCAAATTCAGACTTCCTCATTACTGTCACTCCTAGAAACACAGACTATAAACCTAGAAATTAGAAAAATCAGATGTTATGTGAACAGTTCTATCTGAGCTCAGAATCCTGGTACAATATAATCAATATCCTTATTAAGTCAATTAGAAAAAACAGAAAAGATTTTTATGTGTCAAAATAAAAATAGCTTATACAGAAACAGAAAGTTTCTTCCAAGGACGGTGACAAAATACTTTCTGATTTCAATAAACACTCCTTACCAACAGATTTTTTTCATGTCTCCAAATAGTCTTTGATTTATAGCAAAAGTTAAAAATTGTTGCATTATAGGCAAACCAATAATAGATTATATGCCTTGGCATATGGCTTTGGAGTCTCACAGTTTTAGGCAGAAAGATAAAAAAACAAAAAAACAAAAAACCATGATACTCGTCCTTCTCAATTTACTGTGCAAAGAACACCAATGGAATCGTGTATTTAGCTGTGGCAAGCAAATGAGACATAGGCAATGTCCCTCACTCATAACAGAGATTAGGTTGAAGAGAGAAAAAATATGTCAAACCAGGAATCTTTTTTAATTGGTAAGATATATTCTTGGAAAAAATAGTGGAAGAAATTGCAGGTAATCTGAAAAGGAGCAATGTTTATTCTTGGAAATAACAACTTTTGGGAAGAAACAGTACATATCAGCTGCCACATATCTGAAATACTATCATGTGGAAGATATTTTGTTAGTTCCAAGTTAAGGCGAAGACTAATGGAAAGAAATTGCAGGGACTTATATTTCTGCTCAAATTAAGGAGAAATTTTTAAATAGTCCAAAGTTGAACTTGGGATACTGTGAGTTTCAGATCACTGAAATTTATCAGGCATCTATCTATCTATCTATCTATCTATCTAAACATGTGTAGGGTATTCAGTACTGAATCAGGGCAGAGAACAAACAAAATAAGTAGAAGAAGAAATGACAATTAAACAATAGTAAACTCTAACATAGCATAGAGTATGTGCCCAGCACTGCCCAAACAGTTACACAGAGAGATTGTCAAACTGTCCCAAAGCAGTCATTTTTACCTTCAGTCTTTTAGCCATAGAGCCCCTGGGTTACATGGACACATGAATACTTAGCCAATGACATCAGCTCCTAGCTTCCTATTTCTATATGTGCACATGAACAAATTTGGAAAAATGAAGAAGGAACGGAATGCTGTGAACTGCTTCTATGCAATCTTGATCATGTTCTATACTTGCTAATCTTGCCTGTTAGAACATCCTTGGGACCAAATAAAACGGTCACCTGTTTAGGATGACAGGGTTGACCTTCAGCCCAAATCACAACATAACTTGGTGAAAATGAACCCTCTACCCTCACCTAGTCAACTTTGCTATTTTTGGACTTTTACATGAAAGAGAAATAAGGTTTTATCTTTTTTCAGTCACTCTATTATTAAGTTTCTTTATTATAACAAGTTAGTTTCTAATTAATGTAACAAGTTTATTCATCTTCAAAACAATGCTATTATCATCATTTATAGAAAGAAAAGTAAAACACAGAGTACATACAGCTTATAAAGACTGGCGTTGAGATCCAAACTCATAGAGTTTGGCCTAATAACCTATGTTTGTTGCCTTTTATATCGATCATTAAATTCACTTCTAACTCTGAGATTCTGTGTGATTATGGCGATGGTGTTGGTCCTAATTTGTGCCCCAAACTATGCTTATTATTGTAAATCAAATATGTCTGAGATGAGTTTTGTGGACAGGGAGCTATTAGGCATCTATATAGATTGATCTGAATAAATTGGAGTACTGATTAAAGTGGATGGAAAGACAATTTAAAATGTGTTTATCTATCCTGGGGCATTGTCTGATATCTATGAAAAGATACTAAGGGCAGAAAATAGGGAACTGATTTTACAACTGAGACTTTCATGGAGTCAAAGGGGTCACTGAAATAATGCGGTGACTCAAACTTTCATGGGGACATTGTCCTTGGCTCTGATCTTTAGTTCTAGTGTTGCCCATTTCCAAATGTGCAATGCAAATACTACTTCCCAGGAAGACTTGCTACATTTCCTAGTTAGAATCAAGTTTCCAGATCTGTGGCTTCTCTTTATACTTTGCATCTTTTATGGCACTTGTGAAAACTGTTTCATATTAGAGCTATTTGTGTATCTTCCTGTCTCATTGATATACTTACTCATACATGTTAAATTTATTAAATGTCTATTTACCATTACAGGCAATCTATTTTTGAACAACACAGAAGTAACAGACTAATAACTTCAAGCAAATTAGGGTCAATGTCCATGCTTTAATTATATTTTTGCCTCTTCATTTTACCTACCTTTATTGTAGTGGACAGAACAATTTCTTATAATTGGTTAGCACACATTCAATATCTGTTGGTTTGGTAGGACTACTGAGGACAGAATGTGTAATAAAGAAATGTAGAAATTCAGAAGCCATGAAGGAGCAGACAGGGGCTTCATGACGCATGGAGAACCTCTAACAGGAAAAACTTCATAACAGAAGGAACAAGGGATACTTGAGGAGGTATGGACAAAAACGTTTCTTAGGAACAGAATCATCATTGGTGTTAAGCAAAGAGAGACTCAAAGACATAAGAGAATAGTAAGATGTTAGTTTAGTAGTTTTTATGGTATAATTTTCAACCAATGTGTGAAAATCAGGAACCCTAAAATAATCTATGGATAAGAGATTTGGACCAACTACTCAGACATGAAAAAAATTAGCTGTCTAAGAATCTATTAACATAATTTTAGTTTAGACCACAAAGGCTGTACTTCCCTAAATTAACAAATATGTTTGGCATTTGCCTTGGAAATTTTTTTTTTTCATTTTAAAGCAATCACTTTGGAAGATGCTGAACCTGCATTGCAGATTATAAAAGGAGGAAAGCGATCTAAAGGTACAAAGAAGTCTGAACTCCTTGGCAGAGCTATTAGGGAAGTTGACCGGATACTATTATGGTTGGAGATGGTCTGGGTCAATGAGGTCCCATTGTTTTGTGTCTGAGCTCAGGAAAAGATTTTCAGTGACTGGTTTGCCTTGGAAACTTCAACTTTGTAAAAGTTGAGCTTTCTTCTCAAAAGACAGATCCTGAGCAGACTGTCCTCTCTATCTCTAAAAGAACTTCCCTCTTACCTGGGAAAATTTGAGCAAGAAGAATGAGAGCAGCAAAAATAAAGAAAAATATTCTCATGGCTCCAGGCATCAGTGGAGAGCTGATGAAGGAAGTGCAGTAGCTGGAATCAAGCTCTTTTATCAAGAGGCATTGATTAAAATATGTTCCTCTGCTCTAAAGGGGCTGGAAGTCAACCTCGGTTTCTAATGTTCACTGGGAATATACTATTTTCCATGTGCCACTGATTAATATGTGGGCTGATGGATCAGATTTGAACTAAATCACATTTATGGAAGAGAAAGGCAGAGAACCCTGCCTTTCTGCCTGGAATATTTTATTCTATGTCTCTGCTTAGATTTCTCTCATTTTTCTTTCAAGTCTCATCTCAAGTATTACCATGTTTATAAGATACACAGCCACCAACCTTTTCCTAGTACATGATTTTACATAAAACCTATTCTTAAAAAAAAAAACGAAAACAAACAAAAACCTTCAATTTTAAGTTCAGGAGTACATGTGCAGGTTGGTTGGTTGTTTTCTGAGACAGGGTCTCGCTCTATTGCATGGAGTAATGTTGCTTAAAAGAAAAGGGTTAATCCATCAAAAATACATACAAATCATTAACATGTTTTGATATTGTTTAATTAAAAGGAGAAATAGACACTTCTATATTCATAGTAGAAAATTTTTACACCACTCTCATGGCAACTGATAGAATATGGAAAAATTAGCAAAGTCACACATTATTTGAACAATATCACCATTCCATTGACTAAATTGCTATTTATAGAACACATCATAACCCAACTGCAAAATACACATTTTTAAGTACATATGATGCATTCATAAAAATAAACCATATGCTAGGCCATAAAACAAATATTCATGTGTTTAAAAACATTTAAATTCTTCGGAGTATATTTCTCACCACAAGGGGATTATATTGGAAATCTATAAAATAAGCTATTTAGGATATTTCCAAATATGTGGAAATAAAGCAACATAATTCTAAGTTGTGTATGCATCAAAGAATAAATAATTAGAATAATTGAATGCCAGATATAGGTGATGGGGAGGAAGGCAGCAAATCACACTGCCATGTGTGTACCTATGCAACAACCTTGCATGTTCTTCACATGTACCCCAAAACCTAAAATGCAATAAAATATATATATATATATATTAAAATAAAAAAAAAGAAA
This sequence comes from Ateles fusciceps, assembly GCA_036589455.1. NCBI lineage: Eukaryota > Metazoa > Chordata > Mammalia > Primates > Atelidae > Ateles > Ateles fusciceps. Next base: position 21,491 of record JAZHEH010001888.1, read on the forward strand.
AAAAAGCATTTCTATATATCAAATTTTGTGGAACACAACAAAACAATCACTTAGAAAGCAATTTATATCCAGATACTTACTGTAGAAAAGAAGAAATGTTTAAATCTATGACCTAATATTATGTTCTAAGAACCTTAGAAAACAATGTAAGCCCAAGTATACAGAATAAATGAAATAGAAGTTATCACTACAGATCCAAGAAACATTAAATAATATAAAACTTTTGTCAACATGTATATGACAAAGCATTTCACAACTTATATAAACTGGAAAAATTCTCTAAAAATTTAACATACCAAAATTGACACAAGAATTAGCAGAAAATATAAGTATTTCTGTATCTCTTAAATAAATTAAATATGCTAAAAGGAAAGATGGCTTCTGCTTAAGATGTAGAAATATGCCAAAAAAATCATCCCGACCGGGCATGGTGGCTCATGCCTATAATCCTGGCACTTTGGGAGGCCAAGGTGGGTAAATCACCTGAGGTCAGGAGTTCAAGACCAGCCTGGCCAACAGGTGAAACCTTGTCTCTACTAAAAATATAAAAATTAGCTGGGCGTGGTGGCGGGCACCTGTAATCCTGGCTACTTGGGAGGCGGAGGCAGGAGAAGCGCTTGAACTCAGGAGGTGGAAGTGAGCCAAGATGGCACCACTGCACTCCAGCCTGGGCAACAAGAGTGAAACTCCGTCTCAAAAAAAAAAATTTTTTTTGACCTTTATTTTGTGAAGCTGGATTTTATTTCACAAGGCAAAAGTTATACAGTCAGCCATTTATGTACCTTTTGTGCTGAACATTTTAAGTTAATCTCTAATCATTTTCCTTCACAGGTAAATGTATCATAAGTACTAGAATCAATGAATGACAATATTTAGGCAAAGCAAGAAATAATGTGAATATAAAAATAATGTATGTGATAGAATTATCACTTTATTAACATAGATGTGAATGTCACTTCCATTTCTCTATTAATTCTGTGAGAGTTAGTACATACAGATGGATACACAGAACACAGAACAGTTAATGGATCCTAGCTACGGCTCTGCGAAAATAACAGCCTCTTGGGCCTCAATATTTTCAAATATAAATGGGAGTAATAAAATCTCATAAGGTAATCATGAGTCAGATGAGAGAAGTATGGAAAATATTTCATAAATTATAAGGTACTCTACAAATATATAGTAGTGGTATCTGATTGAGTAGCTACTAGTACACAACTCATGTTTCGATTTTTTTTTTAAAAGGTTATCTCGCCCGGTGCAGTGGCTCACGCCTGTAATCCCAGCACTTTGGGAGGCCGAGGTGGACAGATTGCCTGAGCTTAGGAGATCAAGACCAGCCTTGCCAACACGGTGAAACCCTGTCTTTACTAAAAGTACAAAAATTAGCCAGGCATGGTGGCATGTGTATTCCTAGATACTTGGGAGGCTGAAGTAAAGAATCATCTGAACCCGGGAGGTGGATGTTGCAGTGAGCCTAGATCACGCAGCTGCACTCCAGCCTGGGTGACAGAGCGAGATTCCATCTCAAAAAAAAAAAAAAAAAAAAAAAGTCATCTTTAAAAGAATAAGCAATAAAACAAAACAAAGAGAGAAAGAAATGAGAATGATTCTGAGACTCACTCACTGTGTGACTTGGATAAGCCACATAATTTCTCTTGAACTTCTTCCTTGAATACGCTTCTAAGACCAGAAGTGTGCTGGACTGGTTTGTCAGATCCTCCGTCGGCAGCAGAGAAAGTTTAGCCTGCAACTTCCAACGGCCTTCTCAGACTCCAAGCACTCTTCCTGCATTTTCCCCGACCGAGCTTACAGGACTCACAGACAGCAAACTCACCTGTACCAAGAAAGAGCTGCTGAGGTCTTTCAGGAACTGTCTAGAAATGGGAAACATGTCAAAATCCACCCATAAAGGGGAGAGTTTGTATGTATGACTACAAAGAATATTTTCAAAAACCAGCCAGATTTTTCAAAAAGAGCTGCTGCTTTTGCAGTAGGGAGTTGGGAGAGTTAATTTTTAAGCAACAATCATCACAATTCCTACTTTCCAAGTGTTTATAATCTTGCAGGGATCAAAAGTAAACCATAGGCAGACAGAGAGACATACATATTATAGAACTATAAAAACACATACCTGATACTACTGTGAAGTTTGCTAGACAACAATGGGAGGGGTATAGTGTGGTTTTGGAAAGGTCCTTGAAGATGGAGTTAAGAAGCTTAGGTTCAAGTCTTGTTTGGGCCTTGTAATTGCCAGGTATCCTTAGTAAGTTCTTAAGATCAGCATTCTCACTTGTCCAGCGGCCATTCTAGAAGCACCTGACTACATTTTTAAATCAGCTTAGGGATCAAATGGATTATTATATGCAAACATTTTGGTTATAATAGTAATTACCACATAGGAGTGTTTTGAAGATTACGTGACAAAGTCCATGAAAAGTTTTTAATAGGATGCCTGGTACACAGGAAACACTCAAGGACTAGTAGCAACCTAATATTTCTCACTTTGAAATTCTTTCTAAACCCTTTTCAACTTTGTTTACAATATTTCTTTCATTTTTGTTTATAATGTGCTTTCTTTCTGTATAAGATGACTTCAAAAAAAGAGAAGAGATCTGTGGGTTATTCATTATGAATAGCTTTTCTGCAACAGTGCTGAGTTTTCATTGAAGTAAACTCACTCTTTAATTTGAGCTTCCTTCAACCAACCTCATGCATGTGTGATACATGTTATTACCAGACTTAGCAGCAGAGCCTGCAAGAGATGGGCAGAATGTTCTCATAGCAGTGCTAATTGGCTGGTACAAGACTAAATCTATGACCTCAGTTTAGTGAGCACCAACAGCTAACGGGAAAAGCCACTGAGTCCAATTCTCTATGGCCAAATTACAGTCCAGTCACAAAGGTATTTTTCTATGAAATCAAAACTATCCAAATATTATACTTGGAACAAGAGAAAGAGAAGAAGGTAAGTTAGTGAACTAGTATTTCAGACAATTCTATTTCCGCCACTGTCTTTGTCCCCTCTTGACTCTGGACATCCAAGAGAACCAACAGAGTCAGAATTCCTAAGGGAAAAAATAATTATATACAAGAGATTTTACTTACCTGATGAAAATGGCTGGGAAAAATCAAGTCCTGCCTGGCACCCTAAATTCAAAACAAAATACATTTTGAAAATTAAAATCAACAGAGGAATTAACACTGTATAAAACATTATTCCCAACTCCATGTGTGACATGGCATATCAGAAGACAGTAGATTACAGAGTTGCAATCTTTATTCTATTTCTGAAGGCCAGCACTCCAGGTAACCAGAAAGACAAATTACAAACAAAAAAAATACACTATACGCAGTTTGCTCTTAGAAAATGTCACTGTGTATCTAAGAAATTCTCATGACAGCCACCATGGGGCATTGACTATTACTCTCCTTTTCAAGGTCAAACATAGAAGAATCATCAGGGTTTATAATCTGCCCCATCAAAATCCCATTCATTTTTATTTACCGGATGGCCTTTGAGCCAAAATGAAGACCACAGCAAATACAAAATAAAACATCTTCCTTATCAGGGCCATCTTTTAGGGAAGACTCTTTAGAATGGAGGTTGGGATTTCCTTGAGAAGACCCAAAGGAGAGGCTTATTTATATTTAAAAGTAATGGGGAGATGCTTTTGATCAGTGACGTGAATCAATAAAGAAAGCACAATTATATGCTCCATTTCCCAGGATCAAGGGATGATATCGTGGATAATAACCCTTGGCATCCAGAAAGCCTTATCTTTTGGGGGAGTCTAACTGGTGTAGTGGAAAGAACACCAGGCTACGGGTTGAAGACCAGGGGTCACGCAGGCTTCTGCCATACTTATCCAGGGACCAGAAGCTAGTCACCCCTTTCATCTCTTCCAGCTCCTGTTTTCTGGGAGAAAATAAAAACCCACTCACAAATTCTGCCTCCTTCTCAAGGTTTTGTAAGGATCTAGTATGATTATAATGCAAAAGTGTTTTGAACATGTGGAATGCTTAGAATGAGGCCTGGTACCCTGTAAGAACTCAATAAATGTGGACTCTCACTTTCCTGTCTTTCATTTTTATTGTCTACAAGTGTTACAGGGAGAAAAGGAGGGGCAGTAATCATTTTGTCAAGTTAGCTCTGAGACCCCTTTCCTGTAAGATATCACTTCACAGACGAAAGTCATAAATACTGCATATTTTAAATTCATTAAGGACAGAGGTATTGGCCCAGATGGGTTGCTTATGTGTACTATCACAGCTTTTTAGGAGGCCAAGGCAGGTGGATTGTTTGAGCCCAAGAGTTCCAAGATCAGCCTGAGCACATAGTGAGACCCTGTCTCTAGAAAATAATTTTTTAAAAAAATCGCTGGGTGTGGTAGCATGTACCTGTAGTTCCAGCTACTCTGGAGGCTGATGTGGGAGGATGGCCTGAGCCAGGAGTTTAAGGCTGCAGCGAACCATGAGCATGCCACTGCCTGGGCAACGAGTGAGATCCTGTCTCAAAACACAAAACAAAACAAAATAAAATAAAACATGGGTATGAAAAGCAATACTGATACCACTATCTTCCCCTCAAATAAGTCCTGCTTATTCCTTCCCTGTTGCCTGTATCATACGATGGTCTGTCCTTCATTTCTGTAATGTAAAGTAGACTAATTTAAAAATATAGACTACGAAGTATATGACTCACAAAGTATATGACCTTGGATAGGTTACTTAATTTGTTTAACCTCCGTTTCCTAACCCTTAAAATAAAGATATAATTATGATACTTAGTCACAGAGTATTTGAGAGGATTGACTGAGATAAGGTATATAAAGTGCTTAGCAGAGTCTCCTGGCTACTATCACTAGTACTAATGCACCTTTTCTCTCTATTCAGCCTTGAGCCCAAGTTTTCTGTAAACTCTTTTTCAAGTCCATTAATACACCATGACCTTTTCTGGCCTATGCAGGAAGGCACACATTTTTATGTTGCTGCTGTGGCTTGTAAACAATTCAGATTCACAATCCAGGCGAATGCCTGTATATATAGGGGGATAGGGCTGAACCTCCAGGCTTTCAGCTTTTAGGTATTTTCTATAGCCTGCATCAGGGCCACCCTCCTGGGCAAATGGCCAATGCAGTCACAGCTCCCTGCCTCAGTTTGGGGGTTTCATGCTCTGCAGTCACTGTGTTGAAAGTCTTAGTAACTTCACCTCTGAATATATGCATTGTAAATCAAGTCTGATGGGACAGTAGAGCATGCTCTGTGACTTTGGAAGCATGGCTTATGTGCACTCCAGACTCCCTTCCCCTTTTCACCTTCCTGGGAGGATCCTAGCCACCCGTTCCTCACTTTTGGCACCCTGGGCCCCACTTGGCCTCCCCCTTACTAACCCCTTCCAGCAGCCATCCACCCCACAGGGACCTAGGTGTGAATATGCAGAAGGCTGGAGGTGAGTGTCTAAGCCTTGAGTGTCTAGGGCGAGGCATGATGGTTACCAGCCCCTTGCTGTGCCAACAGTGCCATGGTACAGGTGGGCAGCATGGCAGGACCAGCAAGAAAAGCACGCAACATACAGTGAGATTCACATTTTTAAACAAATATATGCTTAGGTCAAGCCTTTTGCCAAGTTTACAAAGCTCAAAAAGATTGAATCTGGAATTTGGATTCCACCTCACTATGGTGTATCAGCTCTTAACTGAAGCATTGAGAGATTCTATGATTACTCTCATTTTACATATGGGTAAACGAAAGCTGTTCAGGAGCACAGTCAGGATTAAAAACCGAACTGCCAGACTCCAGACTTTTTAATTTTTTCTGTGTCGGCCCTACTCTGTCCTCCCTCCATCCCCACTTTCCTTCTTGAAAACTTTCCAGAGTCAGAAAAATGATGAGCTGTAGACTGAGTGACACCCACTGAAGGTGGCTGGGCTGTGCGAAGCAGAGCATGGAACTCCTCTCATTTCTGATAAGCCTCACTGATCAAGATGCTGCTTGGTCTGGGGAATGTATAAATGTGGGTGTTTGCTGCCCTTTCCTCATGGACACTGTGCTGATCTCGCAAGATCCTCCCAGTCATGAGGACATTCCTCTTCTCTTTGCTGTGCTCTTCTTTCTGACTCCAGGTAAAATTCACATCTTTACAGGGAAGGTGATCAGAGGTGGTGTCCCAGAGAGAGGTCCCCTTCAGTGAATGCCTGGGCATGACCAACCCACCTACTACAAGAGGTGATATCCCCCTGTTGCCCCTTCTGTAATTCCTTTGCATTTTACATTGTTATCGAGGAGGGGCTGTCACAGCTTTGAAAGAATAAAAGAACGGCAGGAACATGCTTTTTGGCATCCAATCTCATGCTAACAAAAAGGAAAATTAGAAAAAAATTAAAACAAGGATGGCAGTCTACGAACCTTTTAAAATGTAGTTATGGTAGAGCTTGAAACAGGTAAGGAAGAGAGACAGGTATGGATTAGAGTTTAGAGACACCTCTGCATTCATGCCAGTCATGGAAACAGGTAAAGTAGCATTACTTGGACTGCCATTTCCTAATCACTTATCATCAAGCCACGTACTGTGATGAGAAGTTCACATAAATGCATGTAGTCTTCCAGTGCCAGTGCCTTTAAGGAAAACTCTGTCCTGCTTTTAATTTAATGGTAGTTAGAGAAAATCTTTTTGGTTGTGAAGGTCCGTTTTACAATTTTGATTACAGATGTGGAAACTGTGCCTCAGACGGGCTAAGTGCTTCTCAGAGTCATATAGATAACCAAAACAAAGTCAGGGGAGGAGCCCAGCAGTGAGAGGCGTTGAAGATGCCCTTCCCATATCAAAACTCTCTGGACTCTCTCCTGCTCCCAGGAACTTCCAATTGTTCCAGTTGTATCCTCTCCAAAATTAAGGCATAAGACTACGCTCATGACAGCCTTAGAGAGCTGAAGAAAGGGATTCTTAGAGCCCACAGTAAGTCCCAGTTTGTGCCAGATGCCAGTGATACATGATCTCATGTGTCATGCTCAAATTTTCACATCCGCTGTTCATAGCTCTGGTCTGTTTTGTGACAAGCCTGTGAGAGTAGATTCTGTGTCAGGACATGAGGATCTAGGACTCACAGTGACCCATGCTGTATTCAGGCCACTGGCTTCGATGTGCACATTGGAAACTGGCCAGAGGTATCTTTGTCAGGTGACTCATACTTATTACATAATTAGTCAAAACAACAGATGTTTATATACTTTAAAATTATCTATTAGATAATGCTATGTTATACAATTATAGATAATTTACTGTATTCAATTATAGATTATTAGCTATAATTATTAGATAATCTAATAATTATCTATTAGACTGTAGTGTAATACTATACTATGATAGTATTTAGAGAAAATCTTTTTGGTTTAGTATGGTATTATATTATAGCATAATATATACTATAATGATACACTAGTACTATATTATACTAATTCTGTATTAGATAATACTGTAATTATTATATAATTATTTACTATAATAGATAATTATCTATGATTATATAAATAGATAATCTAATAATTATCTATTAGATATACTGTAGTATAATACTATAGTATGATAGTATTTAGGGAAAATATTTTTGGCTTAGTAGAGTATTATAGTATAGCATAGTATATACTATAATAATATACTAGTATTATACTATATTATACTAGCATGTTATTAATACTAGCATAATATAGCCGAGGAGGGGCTGTCACAGGTTTGAAAGAATAAAGGAAGGCCAGGAAACATGCCTTTGGCATCATGCTCACTAACAAAAACAAAAATTGGAAAAAAATTAAGAATAAAGGAAGTATTATTATATACTACTATATAGTATGTATAACACTATAGTATATGAGTATATTATCATACTAGTGTAGTAATACAGTATATACTATTAGCATTTTTATAGTATACATATGCTATACTATAATACTATAATAAATTAAGATTTTCTCTGAGTCCTATACTATAGTCTATAGTACAGTATTATATTAGTATCTGCCTTATAGTAGGGCAGAGAGAACATAGACCCCACCAGTGAAACCCAGAGTTCATGGAGCTTTGAAATAGTGGAGTATTTTCACTTATGAACTGATGTGCTGATTCTGGATAATGATTAGTGTATATGCTGGCACTAATCCATCTGGCTGCACGTTTTACGTAGATGTGAATTTTATGTTTACATTTATATATTAACATTAAATGCAACCTCTGTACATCTGATACATTCATTCTGTGTACCCAAATCGGGCAGCTCTAAAATGCTGATCCTGATAAGATGAGCTATCTGTCTGTAACTTGAAGCAGGCTGCTCTTGGGACTGCTACTGATAAAGCCGTAAGGTGGGAAGTGGAATTCTATGCAAACTGACCTGAGAAAATCTTACAAAAACATTCCCAACATGCTACACCCTCCTGCTCTAAAGCACAAGCTTTCCACAGTCGATGCTTTGGTGGAGTTTGGAGGAGAAATCAGGGTGAGCCTTCCAAGCAAGTTTCTATCTACCAGAGTAAACTTGTTTTATATCTTTATCCCTCCTTTTGCTCTGGTCTGGAGCCATCTCCTCAGTCTCAGCTCTTGCTCTATTCTCACTAAGTAACAACCTCTGAGAGTACATCGGGGAAATCAGCAGCCTCTGGGGGTATTTATGGGAACAAGTCGATAATTATCCCCAACAGATTTTCATCAAACAACCGTAGCTTCTGTTTCCCAAAGCTCCTACGCAGCTTGGTCTCAAATGCTGGAAGACAAATCTATTCTTTCTGGTATTTCATCCTGTGTGATCAGAAGACAGAAATATCAGATAAAAACCAGGTTCCCTACCATTTCATCTACTGGTAGGATATGGCACTATGACAGCTTGTGAAGAAATCTTCACCAACTAGTCATACAACTGTATCTGGTAAACAGACATGTCTGAAAAGTGAATTAATCCAAATGGCTCCTTCCCTTGTGTAGCCAAGAATGCATTTTTTGATGAGAGATGCCAGAGACTTAAAGGGACATGCACGGGTTATTGTAAGAAAAATGAAGAAATTATTGCCCTCTGCCAGAAGTCTCTGAAATGCTGTCTGACCATCCAGCCATGTGGGAAGATTACAGAAGATTAATTCAGAAGATTCAGGTTTCCAGAGAAGCATACATGATCTAGCCTCTTATTACTCTTGCCTCTGCTGCAAGCAGACACTTTAATAAAAATAAATGACTGTCTTTGCTCAGTTTGTCAAGTGTTTCATTTAGAAAGGCGAACATGACTACCTGACCTTGATGGTCCCTCCATCCTGGCTTATTTTTCTATAATTCTGTGGAAAAGAAATTGTCCCAAAGCCATCTTATATTTTTCTTAAAAGGGAACTAGAAGAGATTAGAAATCAACAAATCTCTAGCTTGTACTCAGTCACTTGGTCCTTGCTAAACTATTGAGATGAAAGAAGTAAGCAAAATAAAAGAAAGGGAGGTAGAAAGAAGATGAATAGGTAGAGAAACGAGCATACTTCTTTTAAAAGTTTTACCATTATGCCATATGTCCAAGTAAATGAGCATACATTTAGATGAACACTTACATTAATGACAAATTGATGGATAGGCAGTCCATTTATCAAGGACTTTTATGTGTCACACACATACCCCTGTATAAGTTAATCATCATTACCCTATGCTTTTAAGTGGAGCTAGTTAAATATTTCCTAAGGACCTGTTCTCTACATGTAAGTCTGAGATAAAATTTGCTAATGGGCAAGGGGATTGTAAATATGACTCTCAGTAACTACAGTGACCTAGATCCTCTTCCCAAAATCACTGCCTACTATTTTCCTAGGAACTGGCTAACTGACAAGTTACCTTCTGATTCTAAGCCTCAAAATTACTGTCATGGTGGGAATGTGTTCTTCCAAAACTAATGCTGATGCTAATCCCCACTGTGATTAGAGGTGATTAAGAGGTGAGGCCTTAGGGGAGGTGATTAAGTCATGAGAAATAGCACCCTTATAAAAGAGGTTGAAGGAAGCTGCCTTGCTCTTCCACCACGTGAGGACACAGTGTCTGTCTCTTCTGCCACGTGAAGGCTGTGCAACAAGCTGCTATCTTGGAAGCAGAAACTGGGCCCTCAAAATGTAACAGATCTTCACGGGCTTTCCAGCCCCCAAAACTGTAAGTAATAAATTTCTATTGTTTGCTAATCACCCAGTATAAGATATTTTATTATAGCAGCATACGTGGACTGAGACAATTACTTAGTTTAAGTAAGAATTTCCTGTTGTGTTCCCAATGCTTAAGACTCAGTTTTGGTTTCCTGCTGTGTCAGAAATCTTGCCTTATCTCCCATTTGATTCTTCAAAGTTGATAGATTTAATTCTATTAGACTCAATAATCCTTTTATGACAAGGATGTTTTAGTTACATTTTCTGTTTTAATTGTAGATTCCTACATCGTTGCAAAAAATAATAAAAATACGAGAGAGATAACCGATCTTTTACTCTGTTTTCCTCAATAGTAACATCTTTGTAAAACCACAGTGCAGTATCACAATGAGGATACTGACATTGACACATAACATTCCCATCATCAGGACGATGCTCTCTTACCCTTTCGGAGCCACTCCCTCTTCCCTCCCACCTCCACCTCCTTCTTAACCCCTGTGTAGGTGATTTGTTCTGCATTTCTACAATTTTGTCCTTTTAGGAATGCCATATAAATGGAATGTATGTAACCTTATTAGATTGACTTTTTTCAGTAGGCATAACTTTCTGGGGATTCATCCAAGTTGTTGCATGTATCAATACCTCTTTTCTTTCTTATTGCTGGGCAGTATTCCATGATATGGATGAACCACAGTTTGTTTAATCACTACCCCATCATAGGGCATCTCTCTCTCTCTCTCTCTTTCTTTCCCTATTTCATCACCTCCTCTTCTCCTCTCTCCCTCTCCTCCACTTTCTCTTTTGCATAGGGGCATCTATTTGTTCAAGCACCATTTGTTGAGAAGACTGTCCTTCTCCATTATATTACCTTTGCTTCCTTAATAGACAACAGTTGCTTTGGTCTTTTCTGAGTTATCCATTCTGTTCTATTGATCTGTTTGATCTATTTGTTTACTGCTTCACCACTCCCACACTGTCTTCATCATTGCAGGTTTATAGTGAGTCTTGATATAAGGTAGTGCAAGTTTACTGTATTAATCCATTTTCACACTGCTATAAAGAAATATCCAAGATGGGGTAATTTATAAAGAAAAAGAGGTTTAATGGGCTTACAGTTCCACATGGCTGGGGAGGCCTCACAATCGTGGCAGAAGTTGAAAAAGGAGCAAAGATATGTCTTCCATGGTGACAGACAAGACAGCATGTACAGGGGGAACTGCCCTTTATAAAACCATCAGATCTTCCGAGGCTTATTCATTATCCTGAGACCAGCACAGAAAAAACCCACCCCCATGATTCAATTACCTCCCACCAGGTTCCTCCCATGACACGTAGGGATTATGGGAGCAAAATCCAAGATGAGATTTGGGTGAGGACACTACAAAACCATATCATCCACCAACACTGTTCTTTTCAGTATTGTGTTGACAATCCTAGGTCTTTTGAATCCCTTTGGAAATATCGACAACATAGCTTGCTGAAAGTTTGATTGAGATAATATTTAATCTATAGATCAAGTTATAAATAATTGACATGTTAATGTTAAATTCTGTAATATAAAAACACAGAGTATTTCTCTTGTTAAAATAATTAAATGAGACACCATTAGACTGAGACAACTTCAGTGCCCTTGGTTTCTACATAAGCAAACTGAAACCCAACTTAGTTTGAATGGTAAAAGAAAACTTTAATCAGAAACCACCAACTAACCTCTAACAAGTGACTATCCACTGGAATGATTTGAAAAAGGTTCCTACTCCCCTGTAACCAATTAGATGTTCTGTTTGCCCTGCTTCCATTTTCACCCTATAAAAGCCTTTTCCTCATGCCTCTTTGCCTGAGCCCCAAAACACTTGTGATTTGCAGCCTGCCCGATTCTTAAATTGATATCTGCTCAAAAGAAAACTCTGAGATTCTTATGTGCCTAAGTTTGTTTGTTTGTTTGTTTGTTTGTTTTTAAATAGTTCTGGTGTCATTAGAGGGACCCAAAGAAGTCCTGATGATGGTTCCTGGGACAATGAGGAACCAGGAGTAGTTACTGGCTGAGCCCATTATACTCACTGCTTTCTCTTTGTGTCGGGATCCAACAGAAACTGGACTGGGTACAACAGAAGATCCTAAGTAGGCAGGGTTTGGGGAAGACAAAGAATCATGAGTTCATCTATATTCAAGTAGGCGGAAATCTCTCCATCTGGGACTCTAGCTATTGTAGGATTTCTTTTGAAGTTTGGTTATTCAGTCCCTGTATGTGAATTCCTTTTGTTTTTCTTCGAAGAGCTGCTGAATGTTTATTATCATCATAATTTTTCAATTTTCTTCAGAATCCTGATCACAGAGATTACCTTGAATATCCACTGATTTTTTTTCCCTTGAGGCTCATCATCAAAAATTACTAAAGCCTAACGTGGTGGACTAGGAGAGTCCCACGGGTCCTGCACGTTCGTGAGGAGAGTATCTGATGGCCTCCACCTGCTGCACGTTTGCAACCTGCAGCAGGGTTGCCACAGCCACTGCTCTCGCCCTGGCTGCTTCCAGCTGGTGAACGAACACAATGTGGTCTAGAGCTGGGCCATGTCTGCCAGTGGAGGACAGTCTTTGCGCTGGGGTCCCCCACTGGCAATGCTGAAATTTTGTGCACTGCAGTCTGAGGCTACCCTCACTCCAAACCTTTTCACAGGTGTCAACAGGCATCATGGTCTGAAGACTTTCCCTACTCAATCTTGCTCCTTCTCCCCTTCATCTATTTTTTTTTTTTTTTTTCAGAGACAGGGTCTTGCTCAATTGCCTGCACTGGAGTGCAGTAGTACCATTGTAGTTCACTGCAACCTCAAACTTTTGAGCTCACGAGACCCTCCTGCCTCAGCCTTCCAACTAGCTGGGACTAGAGGGACACACCACCATCCCTGGCTAATTTTCTTTTTCTTTAGAGATGGGATCTCTCTATGTTGTCCATGATGGACTCAAACCCGTGAGCTCAAATGATCCTCCTCCCTCGCTTGGCCTCCCAAAGTGCTGGGATTACAGGTGTGAGCCACTGCACTCGGCTCTGCTTTATCCTTCACAGGCATTTCCCAATAAATTTATTTCCTTTCTAAAGCCCATTGATACATGCTCCATGGAGCGCCCAAATTGGCACATGTTGTGATTTCTGATCTTCTATTCTGTTATCGTGTAAGGAGACCTGGTTTTCCATCACATTCTCCCCTAAGTGAGAGCTCTGGGGAAGACACACTGACCGTGGATTTTGCTTAGGATGTGCGAGCAAAGTATGTCTGTCAGGCTTTGTCTAACCTGTGTTCTAGAATAAGGGGAGCTTATTCCAGAATGTCAAGTTCCAAGATTGGACATTTTTGCTTTCTCTAAAATACTTCATTTTAGAGAAATGAAGTAGTTTTTCTTAAAATAAAATTATCTGGTGTTTTCCCTAGGGGCAAATCCCAGGAGCATATGCTCTGTACGTTTTGCTGGGGATGGGGTTGGTGTTAAATCCAGGGAGCATATACCCTGGGGTGAGGGCAGGGCGTATGCTCTCTGGAAAGGTAAAGAGGAAGGTTATGTTTCCTTTGGAGCCATTGTTAGAAATGCAGCATTCCCATAAATCCTCTCCTTTTAACCTCTCTTCTCACTCTTGTCCTTCTTTTCACCTGAGCCCCAAGTCAGCCTGACGCTTTGTGGTTACACATCCCACCCTTGGACAAGGCCCACCATCAAGTATTCCTTGTTGTCATTTGGCATCTTCATCCTACACTCTATCACAGAAATCTGCTGGGACCCCCCCCAGGCATTTATGACCTCCCCACGCCCCAGGCTGTTCTTCTCTTGGACACTATATATTTCTTTCTATATGCTGACTTCAGAGTGGTCTTGGGGGTGATGGACTTCAATTCTATTACCCACACCACTGTTTCAACAAGAATTTCCTGACTCAAACTTACCTAGAGCAATTCAATGCCAGTTTAACTGAAACGGAACAGAAAGTCGTCTCACTAGAATCAAGGAATGTCAAGACTGGAAGGTATCTTAGAGATCAGCTAATCCAATTCTTGCTTCAGAAATGGTTTAGGGAAGCAAGTGAAGTGGCTTGGACTTCACCTGATAATCCTCTCTTCCCACCCTCAACACTGCCCTGCTGGCATTTCTGTTGGTCAACACCTCCCCCCACACTATGCCCTGGTGAGTGTTCACCAGGGAATGCTGCCTTTTGATAAGCGTCAGTAATCAGGAGCAGCCTCTGCCCCTAAATACACCTGCCCCGCTCGTGCCTTGCATGATTCCCCTCCGCCTTGCGTCTGCTTCTCACTGGCAGCCCTGGCGTTATGCAGAGACTTGTACTGCTGCTCTTAACCATTTCCCATCTACTAGATCGAGATCTTCCAGGTAAAAAGAGACTCTCAGCTGGAAATATATACAGTTGCTGGGGATGACGGGTAGCAAAAAAAAAAAAAAAAAAAAAATTTTTGGTTTAGAAAATTCCTGAAGAATGGAGTAATCTTCAATCCCAGCCTTTTTCTTTTGCTCTCATTGGGTCCATTAGTAAAACACAGTATGTGGCAGTCCTTATATGCACCTTATGGCAACCAGGCTTACTAGCTCAAGGAGGAAAAAAAAACTGGAGGAATCAGGAGTCCTAGATGTCATTGACCCCCAGGCCATACACAGTAACAATTGCTCTCAGAATCCTGGGGAGAGGAGTACTCACTAGCCATGCTGTTCCACTGCAGGGCAGCGGCAACGATTCACTGTTGATTTTGCAGAATGAGATGCCTTCCTCCATCCTCCTCCTTCTGAACAGCTTTACTCTGCACAGAAAGGGCGCCTACTCATCCTCCTCAATTTTGCAACTTTTCATATCAAGTCAGACGATTAGGATTAAAAGGGATGCAGTGATTTCAGTAGGCACGAACATAATTTATTGACAACACAAACAGCAGGTGCCTTTGAACTCTGCTGAGGAAATTTTGAAGTTAGACTGAGAGGTCAGCAATCTTCTGACTCCTATGTTATTCTATGTCCCTAGAAGCATAAATTTCTTAATATATTTGGAATGGGTATGACAGAGCGCTTAATCTAATTTCCTTCTTTTACAAGCTGAGCAACATCCTCTACAGGATAGTGAGAGAAAATAAGATTTTTAGAGTTGCTTCACAAGTGTAGCAGTGCTGGGATGAAATCAATTGTTTTTGACTCATAGAAGCCGTCGGATCTTCTCTTCCAAGCTGCTCAGTTGATTTTCTCAGGCTTTGACCGATGCCCAGCACCCATCTTTTTCCTCTTCCAGGCTGTATCTCTGCTGTGATCAGATGGGTTGTTTTTTTTCAGAGGGTACCTGGTTAGCTTAACTCTTCCTTGTTCTTTATTCCTGTGTCATTTCCCAAAGACTCTTCTATGACATTCTGCTATCAGCATGTTCCAGGACTGTCAAAATAGGACAGCAATCAAAGAACAGGTTTTCTTCAACCTATGATCCCAAGACAAAGAACCTGTTGGAATGGAATTCCTGGGTCAGGGATCCCTCCAGATCCTGGAGAATGTACCGCAGAGCTGGCTGCCGTTACCTGCACTTGGCTGCTGACGGCTGGGTCAGACTGGGCTCCGCAGTCGAATTCTGAGAAAGATCCTTAGCAGGGAGAGGATTTGGGAGGGAAGTGGCAGAAGGGAGAGAGGGTGAATGGCATATACTGGCCACCTCATCTCCTGCCGCCCCTGCTTTGGCTCAGTCTGGCTGTCACACACTGTCAGCCACTCAGATACCCACAGGGACTGGGGATGGGTGCTGTAAACCAAAAATAAAATTCTAAACACCCTCCCCAACCATCTAAATAGACTCCTTCCTCAACCAGGGCTCTTAAAATTTAATCGGAAAGACGGGTTCAGGCCATGAAAGGAAGTGGGGATTGGACATGCCTCATTATACTCTCCAGCATAACATCAACACAGATGAAGTCTGATAAGAAACATTTTACAGCCTGTTCTCTCTGAAGCCTGCTAGCTAAAAGCTTCAACTGCATGATACAACTTAAGTTTCCATAGCACAACCTGTTATTACAACCCAAACATTCCTTTCTACTGATTCCAGGTCTTTAGACAAACTCAATCAAATTTGAGTTGTCGACCTTTCTGGACCAAACCAATGTGAACTGTCCAGGTGTGGTGGGTCACGCCTGTAATCTCAGCATTTCGGGAGGCTCAGGCTACTGGATCACTTGAGGTCAGGAGTTTAAGACTGGGCTGGCCAACAGTCTCTAAGCCAACTAAAAATACAAAAATTAGCTGGGTGTGTTGGTAGGCATCTGTAATTCCAGCTACTTGGGAGGCTGAGGCAGGAGAATCACTTAAACCCATGAGGTGGCGGTTGCAGTGAACCTAGATCACATCACTGCACTCCAGCCTGAGCAACAGAGGGAGATTCTGTCTCAAAGAAAAAAATGTAAACCTTACGTGTATTGACTGATGTATAATGTCTCCCTAAAATGTATAAAAGCAAGCAAGCTATACCCCAATCACCTTGGGCACATGAACTCAGGACCTCCTGAGGTTGTGTCTCAGGCATATCCTCAACCTTGGCAAAATGAACTTTCTAATTAACTAATACCTGAGACCTGTCCCAGATTTCTGGGTCTACAGAGCAGAGGAGGGGAATTGCTTATGTAAGAAAGAAACTAGTATAATTTAGTCTACCCCTGGAATGTATTTATTGCTTTGGACGTGTTTATTACTCAGCCTCAGTGTGTAGACTGTATTCTCCCTTTTGCATTCTGTTTACTCAGACTGTAAGACATACCAGCTAGGTGTTTGTTTCAGCTTTGACAGATAAGTTGCTGTGTGACCTCAGGTTAGTCACTTTCCTTCTCTGAGCCTTAACTCTCATCTCTGAAGAGATGGCCTGTGAGGGCTTACTTGAAACTGACAGTCTAACGTTTTAAAGTTTGTATTCTCTTCCTAGCCTATTCTTCTTCTTCCCTAAGCCAAGCTTCGTTTTCCCTGAGCTAGCACGGCATCCTCCTTTTCCTCCTCTAACTCCAGGTTGTAAAGTGGCCCGCCACAGACATGTCAGAAGCCACGTATCCACTACCCAACCTCCACATACTCGCTTATTGTGATAGACATTGCAGCTCACCTCACTCCTTTCTTCATTGCCTTGTACTGTGACCACAAGGGCTTGCTTTTGAATGAAAGTTACAGCAAAACAGGCTTTCCTCATCACCCATTGTGGGGCTATTCCAAACATAAACCTCTTCAATGTCCTATCAAGCCCACGAATTGGTCAAACTGCCTCTTAGTCCTCACCTACATCCAGGAAAAAGAACCCTGACACCTAAGCATCCGAAATAGGAGACTTCTCTTTACCAGAACAAAGTGAAGACTTAAAACCCTGGTGCAAGGATTAGCAGCCTGTTTCAGCTCTGCTGCCCTTCTGCTTTGTGGAAAATGAACAAATGTGACAGGGAGAGAAGGACTCAGGACTCAGGTGAAATTAGGGCTTTGGGCCCCAACCTTGGGCCCCGACCTCTGCAAAGAGGACCACTTGTAGTCCTGACTCTCCTGGTCCCATGGTTCCCCGGATATAGTCCCCCAAGCCTGGCTCCTGCTGAGTTTGCTAGAGAACCTCACACAAAGCTCTCTCCAGCGAGGCTTTCTCGGTCCACCTTATACTCTTCTCCCTAACAGCAGCCTTGCTTCTGGGCTTTCCTGATATCTCTGTAAGATGCTACCAGCATGGCATGTGAGATAATGAGCTTTGCAAAGCTGCTTTCAGCCTCAGAGAGCACACTCTGAGACTGAGGAAGCAAATCAACGTCTCCTGAAAACTGCTCTGGGCCAAGGGCCAAACAACAAGGATTCTGCTCCTTTTTCATTTCCTCCGCTCTACTTGCATCCACTCTAGTTTATTCTGGTCTAGTCTATCCAGTCATTTACTCACGGGTCCTTACTGAGCACAGGCTATATCCCTGGTACTAGTTACACAATGGTTAACAACATAACGTCGGCCTCATAGTCAGGGAGCTCACAGTTTCATTGAGAATAGCAAAGAACTATAAATATATACATATACACACACACACATATATACATATCTATATCTACATATCTCTATATATTATATATATAGTATATATATACATATACTAGTATTTCTCTCTATATAGTAATATATATTACACAGTGCCATATCCTGTTATCTAGTGAGAAGTGAACTGGACAGAATATGTGGTTACTATATATAGTAACATATAGAGTATATATATATATATAGAGGAGAGAGAGAGAGAGACAGAGATAGAGAATATATACAGTATCTCTCTATGTAGTTATATATATGTATATGAATACAACTACAACTTGGGATAGGTGATATAAAAAGAATAACAAATGCATAGGGAGAAAAACAGTTTTGGGGCATTTAAATACATGAAGAGGACAGAGAAAGGTTTGACCTTAAGGTTGAGATATAAAAGTTCAAAGAATCCACTCACAGGAGGGAAGAAAAACCTTCCAGGCAGAGGGGACAGTGCACATGAAGGTACTAGGAGAGCAAAGAGTAAGCTCACAGGGAACAGAAGGGAGGCTGGCGAGGTACACAGTGAGGGCCACAGTGGAACAGCATGAGTTTGAAAAAAGTGGCACAAGATCAGATCAAGATTGCTTTGGAGACCCAGTAAGGGGCTTGGTTAGATTTCATCAAAAAGCGATAGTAAACTATGGCACGGATTTTGAAAACAGGTGTGACATGGACTGATGTATATTTTCAAACAAAATCCATGCTGGTTGGGAATCAGAGGATCAAGTCAATTGTCTAGGAAAGTGGAGGAGGATGGGGGTGCAGGAAAACCACCACCACCATGCACTAGCATTCTCTATCTCCCTCTGAAAACATCTTCTGCCAAAGCCTTGCCTTTTGGTGTCAGTGCACAGTTAATCACAGTGCCATATCCTGTTATCTAGTGAGAAGTGAATTTGAACTGGACAGAATATGTGGTTATGGGACTGCCCGCTGTCGGAAGAAATGTCAAAACCAAGAATACAAAATTGGAACATGCCCCAACACCTATGCATGCTGTTTGAAGAAATGGGATGAGAGCTTACTGAATTTTACCAAACACTGAAACGCAGTAGTGCTGGTCCCTAGAGTCACTGGAAGCCGGACCTCGGTGACTTTTCTTCCTGAGGCTTTGCAGCAAGGCCACCCCCATTGCAACCATGGATCCTTATCAAATGAGGTTTGCTGAGCTTCCCCCTCAATGCAAAGCCAAGGCAGGAGATCGAAGAAGAATACAGGCTGGAAAGCCGCCTCTGGTTGTGATAACGGAGGATAGCAATGCAGATTAAGCATGAGTTTCAACGCTTAATATAAGTTGAACAAAAAAATATGTCTACCTAATCAGCTGTTAACCTAAGAAAAACATCATTTTTATCCTAATACTGGTTTTCTTTTCTGATCAAGTTTTGCTCAGCAGTTACATATGTCTTTTTTTAAATAAAATGGAAGTCAAATCAGTGTTAAGTGTGTCTTGTTTGGAATACACTGTATTTCAAAACATCGACCTCTGTGGAGAAAAACAAAAGAGGGGATGTCTGATGACAAGCTTGGGAACCCAGTGGAACTTAAGATGGTTGATCAACTGGGTGTCTGTAGAGACTCCCATTCAGCAGAGGGCAGCAGAGAGCAGCCCTGCGCCAACCTGTGGCTTCCTCATCCTGAAAACCGGTGAAGAAAGGGGAGTGATAGAAACATCTGACCTGCCTGCCTTTCCTGTCCAAACCAAACTTTAAGGTAGTCAAAAGCTTCTCTCCTCAAAAGTAGTGCAGCTAATAAATGAGGAGTGTCGCCATTTTGCAAACACGTAGGGAAACAGGGATCTAGCCGAGGAATGTCAACAGTTATTAAAATAATCCAGAAAGACAACCTACTAACCGATGCCTCCTAATAGGAGGACATAATGCCATGTATGAGCTTCTAGTCCTGGTAAGCGGCATCATCCTCACCTTTTCAGGGTGAAAACGGAGGCTGGATTGTGCCCTTTCTACCAAAATAGCTTAATGGCCCTTCGCGTAGCCATCACCCAGCCCCGACATGGGGTTAGTCTTGTTTCATCCCTTGGTGAGACCCTCTCCCAGATTATCTCAAATAAAAAATATTTCAAAGATGCCCATTTGAAAATACTTCAATCAGGAGGCAAACAACTCATTATGTAAAACAGAACCACAATACTATTATCACCCCTGGAAAAAAATCAGCCCTTGTTCCTTAATACAATTTAACAGCCAATCTGTATTCAAATGACCCTGAGCATTTCATAAGTGCCTTTTTAAGAGTTGCTTTATTAGAATCTGGATCCTGGAAGGTCCACACGCTGCCTTAGATTGTTTGCCTCCAAGGCCTCTTGCGTAGCTGGTGATGTGTATTTGCTATTCCACGTATAAAATATTGTGGTGAAAGTTGAGTGCATATCTGGGCAAGGCCCTAGATCTCATTACTGCAATTACAGGAAAAGAGGAAACTATGAAACCACCCCCCAAGGATGCCACATGCATCTGCATACTCCAAATGCAAGATACAGAACACGCTATAAGACAATGTGACATTCATTCTTATATTGTTTTAGACCCTTTTCATTCTCATATTTCATTATTTAGACCCTTTTTGTTATTCTTGTATTTTACATTTTATAAACTACTTTTAATACATAATCTCCTGTGATCCTCACCATGAACTCTTGAATTAGGCATTTTAAGTCTCATTATCCTCACCTTTTAGGCATTGTTACTAAGGTTCAGAGGGACTAGTGGTTTTCCTAACATCGGTCAGGATATTAGGCAAGACCAAGCCTAGACCCCCCATCTCAAGTGCAATTCAGAGGCAGGTGATCATGGCTATACAAATACACAAAGCCTTGAATCCCAGCTCTACTGCCGAGCAGGTGACCTTGGGCAGGTGACTTATCTGACTTGTACCTTGATTTCCCCTCCTGCCATATGGGCATTCTGCTAAACAACACTAAACACAGACTCAACAGTTGACTGTGTGCTAAAATTATTTTTATCTCCTTTTAAAATTTAATGCCTTGCCAAGAGAGGCCATCTTGTACTTCACCATATAAATATAGAGCAAAGCAAGGGACTTCTACAGACTTTAATCAACTCCACCAGCAGTAATGACCAGAGAGACGGTAACAAGCAGAAAGCAAAGCTATCTCATCGTCAGATAACATTGAAGAGCCTTGTATTGTGGTCTTCTCTGAAGAGCCCTGGTTTGGCTTGCTGTTCTGGTGTTCTCTTCTTTTGCTTTCTAAAGAGGATGGATTCTGAAATACCATCCCCCACCCCCAGGTGTAATTCACATAGTCATATTAATGAACTGCTGTCCTCAGCACTTAAAGAAATCACAAAGTCACCCTTCTTTAATTTCAGGTCTTAATAGTAAAAGAACAAAGGTATATTTTTCTATTTTTTTGTTTCCAGAATTGGCAGGAAATATTTAATAATTTGCACTTGATGCACCACAAACACAATCAGAATAACACTGATACTTATCTTCTATCTCCAAAGGATGGGTACGGATCTGAAGTCTGCAGTTCACAGTGAACGATCAAGTAACTCCTTGAAACGTGCCTAATGAAAATCAACAGAAGGAAGGATTGCTTGAACATTTTTTACTTTATAATATATGTGTTTTTTATTATTTGAAGTTGAGAGAGAGAGAGATTGACAGAGAAAATCTCTGGGTGAGCAGATCCGCCACGCAGGTCCTTACTGAAATATCCAAAAGTGCAGAACTTGAAATTTTCAATGTGCAGGAGTTAAGATTTTCAACACTGGCACATTCTATTTCTTGTCTCTCAAGAAACATCCCATTAAATCCTGGAAAATATGTCTGTGAAAAGAGGAAACATGCTGTAGCCAGGTCTGTGCTCAGAAGTTGCTATAAAATCGACATGGAACACTTCTTTTACATTACCACATGACCCAAAGAACATTAGCCTTGAGGAGTCTCACAGACGATTGAAGCAGAGATTCCTATGTAGATTTTCTTATCCCTGAATTTTAGATTGTGGTATGTTCACACATCCACAAGAACAGCAGGGACCTCATTTTCGTAGGCACAGAGGGCCCTGTGGGTAAAAGGAGGTGGGGTCCTGAGGCTTCCCAACATGACAAAGTCAGAAGCAGACACATGGTGAGTGGTAGAGCTGCCTTTGGGGCTGAGCCTGAGAGAAAAAAAATGGTCCACCTCTGAGGACTAGGAAGGGGCTGAAAAGCTTTCCAGTTATGAGAAACTACACACACAAAAAAATAAAAGCATCAGGGGAGAAAAGAAAAGCATCACCGTTCCTGTGAAAAACTATATTTCTTCTTATGTCTATGACCAGCATGAATTCCTGCCCTTTCCCAAACAAATTTGCTGCCTTTCCATTTAACACTGAGCACCCCTTTATTTATTTACTTGATCTCCATTCAGCTAATTATCTTAGTGTCTGCAGGGCACAGCCTGGTCTAGATCTTTAGTCTTTAATTCACACATACAGATACACCGCTTTTTCACTCATCTTCCATTTCCTCTTCTTAAAATATGGTTAGATCTCTAAGACAGTTTTCAGTTCTAAAATGTTGTGATTGTTTCATCAGAATTGGCAGCCTCAGCTGGGTGCAGTGGCTCATGCCTGTAATCCCAGCACTTTGGGAGGCTGAGGCAGGCAGATGACTTGAGTTCAGGAGTTCAAGAGCAGCCTGGCCAACCTGGTGAAATGCTGATCTCTACTAAAAATACAAAAATTAGCTGGGCGTGGTGGTGGGTGCCTGTAATCCCACCAACTTGGGAGGCTGAGGCAGGAGAGTCACTTGAACCCGGGAGGCAGAGGTTGCAGTGAGCTGAGATGGATCACTTCCAGCCTGGGCAACAGAGTGAGACTCTGTCTCAAAAAAAAAAAAAAAAAAAGAAATGGCAACCTCAATAGATATATTTAAGATGATAACAATGCCATGTTTTTATTTCCAAAAAATGGTGTTTATGCCTTAGAGTTCATATAAGGATTTCCTGTGTTTTTTAATATGCAGCCTCAAGAGTGATCTTGGGATGGCTGAAATTACTGCAGATCAAACTGACTTTTGAAAACACAATTCATATTGTGATTCTGTGCATGAAAAAGAAACAAAATACCAAATAACATTTTTGCACAATTCTCAAAGTCAATTATTTTACCATGATCCGAAAGCAGTTTTCTCTATAATTCTTCCTTCTTTTTCCAAAGAAGACTCTAATATTGCCTACTTTTCCATGTATCAGTTTTCTCCCCTAGAGGGTAAGCTGTGCCTCTGTAAATGACGTGCTAGTTGTTCTTAAAGATTTGTCAGCATGTTAAAATCTCAAATTTAAGAACAAGAAAATCTACATAGGAATCTTTGCTTCACTCTTCTGTGAGTCCCCTCCAGGGAAAGTTTCACTGGATCATTTAATAATGCAAAAGAAGAGTCTAAATTTGATTCTGCAGAAAACTTCTGATTCCAAGCTGGGCTACAATATGGTTTCCCTTCTCGCACTCATATTTTCCAGGATTCAACAGAATGCTACTTGGGAGGCAAGAAGGAAGATGTGCCATTGTGGAGAATGTTACTCCCCCGCATGTGTGTGCATTTTCCAATAAGATCCTTCAGGAATATGTATTTGTAGAACATCTTCCTTGACAATAAAATCTTGACCATTTTACTTTGGCCCACCTACTTAGTACAAATGAATCAAGATACCACATACTAAGCCGCTTAGAAAGAAACACACACACAAAGAATACTATTCATTAGTTGCATAGACCAAAAAAAAAGTCTTGAAACAATTATTGGAATATTCTATAATGGATTCTGCCATCTTCCCCTTCAGGATGGATGTGGTTTTTAGCAGGAGTATTGTTCAAAGACTTTTTTAAGGACACAGAAAGCTGGGAGAAGAGGACAGGAGCTGAGAACACTGTTGAGTTGGGACAGATGTAACATTAATTACCTTTATTATGACTTCACCTGCTTCTGTCTATCAAATGGCAGAACTAAGTTTCCTCCGGTTGTACTTTATTAAGGTCATTCTTTTCAGAAGTGTGGGGAGAGTGGGCTTATTTTATCTTACAATCTAGACAAAGGAAGTGAGGTCTAACTATTTTTGGCTCAGTTTATTCATTTAAATTAGATCAAATAATTTTAATGACTTAGAAGAAGATTCCTTTCCCTGGGTGGAAATTACTCAAATGCTGTTATATTATCAGTCATGATTTTGATTAATAATTCATTACTATTAATATGTGAATAGTGGAATAGGTTTTCTTTCTTTTTATAGAGAAGATAAAAATATATAGAAATAAGTTACCAATATACTCCAAAATTTCCATCACTTTTAAAAAAGATCCCCATTCCAAGTTTAAATAATTACAAATACAACTGTAAGAAATCGTTATTGAACTAGAATGCAAAAAATATATATAGAATATGTAGGTGAGCGAATACATTTTCATTTAGGGTTGAGATAGCAGCAGCTGTCTACCTCCTTTCTTGACAATCTATGTTCTTCCACCATCCAATTGTCAGAATTTGGTGCAATAAGTGATTAAAGAAACTTACCATGGGCCAGTTGCCACTTACCTCCACGGCATCCCCCTGTGCTCCTGGAATTGGAAGATTTCCTAATTCCTGAAAGTGAAAGGATGTGAATGATGCTCCTGCTGTCCCTGACCGGCACCTAGCACTTTGCAGTGGAGAGTCTGTCCTGAGACCTGTAAGATGGTGGCCGCCGCACTGTGCTGCCGGGGTCGCTGCTGTACACACTTGTCCACAGCAGCAAACCTTCTGTACATCGCTGTTGCTTCTCCAGATGCCCAGGTCTCTAGCGTCACTGCTGCCTCTTTATCTGCTCCCAGCTTTCTCTATGTAGAGAATAAGTATTTTCTTTCTCTCTTGCTCTCTCTTTTTTTTTGAGACGGAGTTTTACGCTTTTAGCCCAGGTTGGAGTGCAGTGGCATGATCTCGGCTCACCTCCACCTCCACCTCCACCTCCACCTCACGGGTTCAAGTGATTCTCCTGCCTCAGCCTCCCGAGTAGCTGGGATTACAGGGATGCGCCACCACACTCGGCTAATATTGTGTTTTTAGTAGAGACGGGGTTTCGTTGTTCAGGCTGGTCTGGAACTCCTGACCTCAGGTGATCTCCCGAAGTGCTGAGATTATAGGCGTGAGCCTCTGCACCCGACTGAGAATAAGTGTTTTCATTTACACAAATGATCTAAGATGTTTTCTCTGTCTGGTTCCAAAAGTACATGCAAATGAGACATATGAGGTAAGCACCATCTTTTCTAGAAGTTGCTGATGTTATATTGGATGTTATGTGATGACAAAACTCTTCAACCAAAGCCTTCATCACTTTAGTTAGGTCCAGAGCAGCCTGCTGGGGTTATATGCATGCCTGAGCTACGGCAGCCAAATAAGAAACACACACTTGGTTAAAATTATTAAAAAGATGAAGGAGAAGGGAAGAAAAGCCTTCTGCTTGGATATTACTACAGGAGAAATCCCAGACTCAATCACAGATTTTTTTTTTCTTTTTTAAAAGAATTGAATTGGACTCAGTGACATCAACAGGAGGTGTCTTGGGGAAAAGACAATAAAAAGGAGAGAGAAAAATAAAGACAACACAAATAAATTAAAATAGAAAGGTGGGGAGTCCAAAGAGAAGGAGGAGAAGAGGAGGGGACCAAGAAATAGGGACAGAGATTCAGGGAGGAGAAGAAAAAGAAAATAATGTTTTCAGCAGCCTTGGAACTCTGTATATAACTTCAGGAAGTGAGAGTTTGCAAAACTAGGTCCCACCTATTATGTTGTATGTCTTATGTATAATTTTTTAACACTAAAGTAAACAATAAACACATTCAGCAGGCAGGATAGAATCAACATGGCAGTTTATTTATGTCACTGTTCTCATGAACATCAGGGGACTTTTGAGAAGCATTTGAGGACATTGGCAACTTTATGATAATTCATGTTGGTTCTGTCCCTCCCTGCCTTTCATCTTTCTGTTACTCTTTCTCTTGATCTTCCTTATTCAACAAACCCAACCAAGGCATTCAGGCCTATTATCTGCTTCCTGAAATACGTGGCTCAAGTGTTTGTTCCACCAGCAGGGGAATGGTAGCGCATCCACGTGTGTCCTCTGAGAATGGGAAGTCATTCTGGAGCACATCTCTTCCCACACTCCGGGCCCACACACCCAGCCCCATTCCGTAAAAGGAGCCCTGCTGCCTGCCCATCCACCCTGGGTGCTTTCTGGCTTGCACTCCCTTTGGCAGACAGGAGGCAACGATTGCTCCTGTCCTTTGCCAGCCTTCTCCTTGTGGCCCTGCTGTTTCCAGGTAAAATGGAAAGGTGACCCAGACCTGGGTACCAGAATCTCACTGCAATGGTCATCTGGGGTATGGGAATCCAGGCCGGGAGGGAGAGACAAAGTCCTGGGAGCAGGTATTCCTGGTGGAGCTTTGGGTACGAGTCTCTAAGCTGGGTTCGTAAATGGCACTCTGAATTGAGTGACGGCACTCGCTTCCCAGGGGGAGAGGGTCCTGCCCCTACTCCATTTTCTTATTCTTTTAACATTCCCCTTTCCCTTACAGAGGACATTACATTTTAGGGAATCTCAACAACTCCATTAGTGACACCTGAAATAAATTCTCTGGCTGCGCTGGCTTTGAGGAGGTGCTCAGTCTCACTGCTCATGGCACGCATTTCTTACACGTTATTCACACTTCTCTTTCTCTCTCTACACACAGGTGCATACACATGCACAAATGTGCACACACACAGGACACCAGCACCCCTCCCAACTCCCCCACCCAATCACCCACGCTCACTCACCTGGCAGAGTGTAGGTACCTCAAGCAGACGGGTCTGCCAGGCAGAGGCCTCAGAGCATCCTCTACTGTGTCTTTCTACTTGCACAGGATCGTCCCAAGCCAGATATGTTAACCGCTCAGCCATGGTGGCTCCCAGAGAATTCAGGGAAGGAGCCCCTGGGCAAGGCACAAATGGGTCTCAGCTGTTACACCACCCAGTGAAACGCGACGTCTTACCACCGCGCACACCACCTTACCAAGGTGAGTCAGGGTCCAACACATGCAACAAGTACATCCACTGGGAGATGCAGAGGGAACGAATAGATGGGAGGGTGTCTGTGCTGGTCTGGGTGAGTGAGCAGTCACTGTTTGGGGAAGACATGGTAGGGGTGCACTGAGGCCACGGGGTCTCACAGCTTCCCCTGGGGCTGGATCACTGAGGGCCTCGTGGAACGTGGTAGTACTGAGGGGCCAAAAGACTAATTATCTGAGGCCACGTCTGTAATTGCTGACTTCCTCCAAGCACAGGAGCCAGAGGAAACACTGGTGGAAACGTTCCCTCCTGCCAGGTCGCAGCCCCATGCCCTTAGCTTTGCAGGTCATTCCCCCCCCACAGGAATTTACCTGCTAAGTGCCAGGCATCAAATGAGGTCCGGGAAATGCTTCCCGAGGCTGGGAGCGGAGAACAGACTGCACTGTCAGTCTACTCAGGTGAGGAGGTAGCAGGGAATGGCAAGGGACAATTGAGCCCACAGCCACTCTTCTGGACTCTTCCAGAAGGGCCAGCCTTCTGGTCAGTCCCCAAACCCCTGGGCAGGACCAGCTTCAAATCCAGAAGGGCCTGGAGGAGCCTGTAGTTTCCAAGATGCTTCTTTAATCCCAAGCTCATTGCTGAACCTAAGACAGGAAGAACTAGGTTAGCAGCTCAGTAAGAACGAGAAAGACAGGAGGGTGTTGGCAAATTGCTGTGACATCCAGCAAATAAAGTCCTGCCGAATTAGACTCCTACAGCATCCTAGCCAACCTCCCATCCCCTTCTGATTGGCCCTCAGTCCCAAAGGACTCACTCATTTGGATCTCCTTCCAAGGAAAGGGAAAAAGGAAACTCAGTTATTGTACTACAGATATAAACAGGTGCAATCGTAGGATAATAGCATTCCCACCAGAAAAGATTATTACTTCCTTTGGCTAGAGGAGATTTAGCAGGGAAGAGCTATATATCTGGAGTTGATGTTTTAGTTTAGAACTTGAAGCTATTAGCTGTGGAAAGCTGTTTCATATCCATGCCACCCCCACCCCCTATCTCTCAGGGCTAAAATGACCACTGTTTGATTCTGGAGATGGTCTTAAGAAGCTAATGTTGGATTTTTTTTTTTCTCTAATGCAGAACCTCCATCAGATTTAAAAGTTGTTGACTGTAAGAGAAGTGAAGGCTTCTGTCAAGAATACTGTAATTATATGGAAACACAAGTAGGTTACTGCTCTAGAAAGAAAGACGCCTTCTGTTTACATCCAAACTGATGTCGCTGACATAGAAGCAAAGCTCTGACATTTACCTGTTCTTCTGGGCCATGATGCCCAGTCAGGTGCAGGTTTTTGCAGAAGTGTCTGAGCGGCAGGGAGCAGAGGTGTTGCCACTTGTGGTAGACAGTTCAAATGTTTTATCTTGGCAAAATAAGTGTCAAAAATGCTTCCCGTGCTCTTACAGAAGATGACTAAGCTTGAGATGAACAGAATCTTCAAAATCACACAATTTGTGCTAGTACATGTGGATATAATAAACTTTCATTGGAAGAAATTCAAATAATTCGTTCTTTTGTTTAAGAAGTGTTTTCTGAGTACCTACTTCTATTCCAGGTACTGTGAAGTGGAATATTCTGAGTACTGTGAAATGTAGTCAGGATGTTAGGTGTGCGGTCAAACCCATTCTCCATCAGTCCCATCAGTTCTTACATGAAGGCTGGTTAAAAGCCCTGTTCTCTGGCCTGGCTGAGCGAGTGTGCAGGCAAATGTCCTCTGGGGAGAGACTGGGAGCTGGGAGTTGCTGCCTGTTGTCTCTGGCTAAACCTGAAGGAATACCCACTGGAAGTGGGTATTTAAAACTACCTATTTGTTCTCAGTGGCCTTAGAAGACTCACAAAATGCAGAGCCCCATCTGTGACCCGATGGTGCTGTGCAGTTCCAGGTTTTTGGTGTCCTGAACAGAGAACGGGATACGACACTCACCTAGCAAAGCAAGCAGCAAAAGTGTGTGAAACACAGCACGACCCTCCCGGGAGAGGGGGAGAGTGGGCTGACTTCTTCGGTGTACTTTGGGTCTTTTAATGTTTTCTTTTCTTTTCTTCCCGAGGCTGCCTAATCTTTAGCTGGTGTCTGGCTTTTGATTGATAGGTGTGTTGCTTAGTTACTTTAGCCTCTGTGGGCTTACATGTTGCCTCCAGCCCATAATTTTAAGTATATGCATGCTATGCAGTCCCTATGCATGAACTTGAATGAGCTGATCATACAGGGTCATGTTCAGGATACTTTTTCTCTTCAATGCGCATGCCTGTCCCTGAAGAACTTCCCTTTACTGGCTGGATCTGGATCTTGCTGGCCATGTGGTCCTTGCTCTCTTCTTTTATCTTTTTGTTTTGGCTGCTTAACTTCTGCCTCTTATCCTGCTTCTTGCTCACCCACCCCTTTCTCCTTGCTTCTGTTTCTGTTTTTATTCATTCTGCCCTTTATCCAACTTCCAATGCCCTCTGCGATTCTCCTGCCTCACATTCACTGCCAGTCCCTCAGGTGGCAGCTATAAAAGTATGCTTGATGTATTTTCCTTCTAGGGTGAAGTTGGAGACCTGGATATTTTGATGAGCTAGTTGAGAGGAGCAGGCGCAGTGCCTACCTATACTCCTGTTCAGTCTCCCACAGGGTGAGAGACTTTGGCTCCCAGACGCAGACTCAGAAGTCAACCCTCAGGCAGCAGATGGGAAAACTCCCTGGAGGTAGAAACCAGGAGGTGGGCAATTTGCCTGCCTGCTCTGACCTGAGCCCAGGGAGACAGCTGCCGAAAGTGCTTGCAAATCTGTGTCAAACCATCTCTTTGGTCTCTGTGGTTTAGGGAGACCTGCAGATGCCCAGCTCTATCAACCTCGAGCTGGTTAACAAACTCCCGGGGTGGGAATCATAAAGACCAGCGTACTATGTGTGGTCCAAACCCTTCACTCCTCAGGGAGAAGCCAGGAGTTAGGAATTCTTACCCAATTATCAGGTGCTATCCCTGGGATGGGGACTGTGGTGGGAGCATATTTCAGCTCTTCCCACCTGTCATCATGTGAATATTTTCTCAGTTGATTGATGTGTAGTAGTCTTTCAACTAGTCTTTGGCTTCCTCTCAGAAAGAACCGATCTGTGTGTTGATATTTCTTTGACATATCCGTGGAAGAAATGAAAGGCTGAAGCCTCTTTTTCCACCATCTTATAGACATCAATCTGGCACACCCTTGATTACTGTGTATTGAGCATTTTTTCATTTGTTTATTGAACATTTTTTTTCTCTTCCGTAAAATGTAATCGTTTTATTGGGTTACTACATTATTCTTATCCATGTATCTGTGCTCCTTTGATGTCTAACCTTACATTTTCTTTCCTCCAACAATTATCTTCCCTTTCTCTGGAATGCCTCCCGATTAAACCCCAGTTATCCTTGAAACAGTCTCTCATCATCTTTCAATTATAATTTTCATGCTTTTCCCTTTTGCTCTCTACTTTGCAGATATTTATTTTTATATCATCAGTTTCTCTTTCTGTAGAGCCCTTCTATTTTTTACTATTTTTGGATTTTCAAGTTCAGTTATTAGACTCTTATTTTTAAATAGTCTTATATTTGCAAATAGTCTTTTTCTTTCCTCAAGTGTGACTTTCTCATGGGACCTAATTCTCATTTTGCTGACCATAGTTTCTCAAATCTCATTAGAAATAAGTACGTATTGATTTTTCTAAAAAATGCATTTTTTCCATTGAAATAGCATGTATTCCAGTCCAGTTAAGTTCACTTTTACTTTTTAAAAGTGCTGACTTTACCTCTAATAGTTTTATACTAATTGCCAACATCTACTTTCTCATGCAGACCAGCTGTGGAGGATTTCTTTGGTAGGGTAAGAAGGTGAGTGAGAGGTGGCAAGGAATGAATGGGGGTAGAATCTGCTGTTTGTCTTATAATTTTCTGTAGAGTGTCTCTACTTAAAAGAAGTTTCACGGATATCTTTAATGATTAAATAGTGAAGAAATAATATTTGCCTAACCTGTCCATGAAATATTTATAAGTGGTAATTATTTTAGGATAAAGTTAATAAACAATAAACAGGACATCGTAAAACTTTGAGCTCATTATTCTCTTTGCTGCTTTCTTTATTCCTCTAAATAAAAAATTTCTGCAAATAATGTTATGTATTAGGTTGATACAAAAGTCATTGCAGTTTTTGCCATCGAAAATAATGGTCAAACCCGCAATTACTTTCGCACCTGCTTAAATATAAGTATCTGAGTAACAATCAGCATCCCAGGGCCCAGCATAAGAAAAAAACTAGGTACACAGAGCCCTTTGCAGAGTACCACCTTTCAGGGGCTCTTTTTCTGAACAAACATGTTCCTTAATCAACTTGCACACAGGCGCACGACACGTGGGGCTAACGCCCAGGGATAATGAAGGTATATGAAACTAGTACTTACATACAAAACCAGAAGCACTGGTAATTTATATAACCTCTTTGCAAAACAATCTTACTATGTATGTAAGACATAAAATACTTTTCTCATTGTTTCAGTTATTCTGCTCAGAAATTATACTAGGAAATAAAAAATATTTTGAGAAACCTAAAAAAAATCTAAACTGTTCAAAATAGACCACTATATTAGCAAACTATAATCCATCTAGTCAGAGATATTACAAATTCCTTAGATATGATAAGTATAACACAGTGAAAAACCATTTAAATGCATAACATTTCCAAAATACTTACCTGTCCTAAAAATTATGATACCAATGTTCACATATTTGATGTAAAATTAACTGTGAAAAGTATGTTCAAAAACAGTAAGGTTTCTAATGTTAAAATTGTTGCTGATTTTTCGGTATTTGTACCTTTAAAATACCATCAAGTTATTGCATTACTCTTAAATTTTAAATATACATTTGTAAGAACAAAATTAATGTGCCATATATATGTGTACACACACACACACACACACACACACACAGATATCGCTTAGTCATAGGCAAAGACATTGTGTTGTAAACTTAAGTTGCACCCAGAAACTCACAGATTTCACATAAGAAAGGATTTCCTGGCCATTAAGATAAGACTCCTTGTTTGTATACTGGTGAATGAAAAATAAATAAAAATTTTAATCAAAAGATGATATGACATTAAAGCATGCGACCCAGGGAGATTTTGGAGCCTAACTGGGATTCATAAGGAAGAGGTAAAAACTGATTTTTTTCCTCTCATTCTTTGGTATTATAGTATTTGCAGTGCTGGATAGGAGGCAAGGGGAGGGGGGAGCATTAGGACAAATTCCTAAGGCACGCGGGGCTTTAAACCTAGATGACGGTTGATATGTGCAGCAAACCACCATGGCACATGTATACCTATGTAACAAACCTGCATGTTCTGCACATGTATCCCAGAACTTAAAGTAAAATAAAATAAAATCATGGACATTAAAAAGAAATTTGCAGTCCTACTTGGAGACAACTGAATAAATATAATGGGTTCCCAAGGTCAGTTCTGACCAGCAATCGCATTAGTAATGCATTCTTTATTCTTCTCACAGCAGCTTTTTAGTACAGGCCCCTGAGCACTGATGAGGTTTTATGGCCACCAGCTGTACCGCAGTGGGAAGAGGTCCTCAGACAGGAGCTGTCTGGACGCTGTCTCAGAACCCACGGCAGCACACCTGACTGCTTTGCATTCGGCTCTGCACACCCACCTTCCGCCCTCAGTGTCCTTCCCTCCTCTGCACCCCTGCCGCTTTCCCCGAGATTTGATCCTTCTGACTCATCCATTGCCCAGAGCATCCCTGTCATTAGGAAGGCTGTCTCTTCCTCAGTGCCTGAGGTCTGTGGGGCAAGGGACAGGTGGGCAGGCTCAGTCAATTCTACCCTCATTGCAGCTCGTGTGACTTAAATAATAGCCACATCCAATCTTTTCCTTCTGTCCCTACATGTCGTGGTCACTGCAACCCTGCAGGCTTGGCCTGCTTTCACTTGGCTTATTCTTACCACGTTGGGTCATGGGAAATGACCTCACTGCACCCAGGGAACCTCCCTTAGTAATAAGAACAAAATGGAACATTAGTAGGTCTTCATAAAGAGAGATTAAATTTATCAACGCAAACCCTGCCTCTTTCTTCAAAGACCAAAAAATAAAATCAAATCTCTGGAGCAAAAGGAGTAACATCAGCATTGTCCACGAGGACAAAAAAGTGGAGAAAACTCCCAGCTGATTTTTTTATCATCCCGAAAGGAGACACCAGTGAGCAGAATCCACTTGATTTGCCAGCTGAACACATTTTGTATAGATGAAATCATGCAATGTGTGGTCTTCTGTGCCTGGCTTATTTTACTTAATCGGAGTTTTTCAAGCTTCCTCCATGTTGTAGAATATGGCAGTACCTCTTTCTGTATGTGTGATGGAATATTGCGTTGTACGGATGTGCCACAATTGGCTTAGACATTCAGCAACTGACGCACGTTTGCATTGCTTCCGTTGGCTGTTGTGACTAATTCTGCTGTGAACACTACACTCACGTACAAGTTGTCTGAACACCGATGTTCACCGCCTATATGTATATACCAAGAAGTCAAATTGCCAGGCCATACTGGTAACTCTATGTTTAACTTCCCGAGGAACTGCCAGACTTTTCCACACAGCTGCACCACTGTACACTCCCACCAGCAACATAGGAAGTTTGCAACTTCTCCACATCCTCACCAACACTTGCTGTTTTCTGAAGTTTTATTTTTTTATGAGCAACCTAGTAGAGGTGAAGTGATATCTCATTGTGGTTTTGATTTGCATTTTTCTCATGATGGATGACATTGGGCATCTTTCATGTGCTTGCTGGTCATTTGAATTTCTTCTTTGGAAAAATCTATTTAAGTCCTTTATCCATTTTTAAATTGTATTGTCTTTTTGTTGCTGGATTTTATCAAGGGTTTTTTTTTTTAATGCAGAAACATTTTTTCTATTATTAAATGTGTGCAAACTCAAATGTATCTCTTCTCTCTTCTCCCTACTCTCTTCTTTTCCATTCATGAGTATGATGCATTTCAGAATAATGATCTCGTATGCTGAGACAAACTAAACTCTATTTTCTTTTAACTCTGCAATTAGATGAACCTATGAACCTATGACCAGATATTAACAAAATTAGCCAATAAGCTTGATTTTCTAGTTTGATTTCTTTGAAATCATATGTCTTATTCTTCAGAATTATCCATGAAACTCTTCCTTGGGGATTGCTTTCTGGGTCTGTGATTTGGAAATGGATTCCAGTCTGGAGGAGAAGGTGTGTGATAAAATTTGATACTATTAATATTTCTCCCTCAAATGAGTTTATTTTCCAACATAGTTTATTGTTTCCAAACTAAATGGAAATTTTCTAAACTATTATTTCATAACGATTTTATTGGTGACTGTGCTGCTAGAAAAACATATGCCATCCACGTTTACCTTGGATCCTTTCCAAACAAGGTGTAGTATAAATAGAAAGAATAAATATAAAGTATAAAATATGCATTTTATTGTCTCATCTATAAGTCATCTTAGTGACTTTTTAAAATGCCTCAAACTTTTGAATATACACACTCAGTGTTTTTATCAATTATTCATGTATGTATCGTACAACCACACTTTATCTATGCACGGGATACATTCAGAATTGTCATTATTCCTTGGGACTCTTGAAGTTAAGGTATTATCTTGGTGGGGAAGCCAGTTTTCCTAAGTGTGAAATGAAACTGCTTTCCCTTTTTTAAAATGAGAGATTTCAGAGATGTCTTCAGAACAAATTCTCCATAGAGAAAGACTTTCACATTTTAATTGATTTTTTAATATACTGAGTTGGACCCTCACAAATCTTCGTAACTATCTTACAATTACTTAGTTCATGGCTAACGTTTAAGGTAAACTTTTTTTTTTTTTGGCAGAGAGACAAAAGCAGCTTGGAGTGCCCACTTTCCCCTAAAGTCCTAACTTCAAAGGTGCTTTTACAAGGTACAGAAAGGTCTGGGAATCAGAGAGTCTCTGCCAGCGCCCACTGTCCTGCATTCTGTCTCCAGACGTGGGAAGTTCGGAATGAACACCTACCCCTTGCCTCTTCAGATGCTCACACTGTTCACCCATGCACAGAGTCCAAAGCCACTGTTTGATGTCTCTTTTTCAAAATCCATTTCTAGGTAAGAGTCATGGTCAGATATGGTTGTTGTAGGCAGGTTAAATAAGGCAGAAGACAGCTTGCAGAAAAGATGATGAAGCTGCTTAGAAGAATAACGAAGCTAGGCAAGATATACCAACTAACACAGGCAAATTCAGAATAACATCTAGAGTCTGCTATTGCTTCTATGATAATCGGGTATGGATTTGTCTCTGCTTCCATATGCATGGGACACCTCTGGAGGATTAATAAGAAGCTACCAGCAATTGCTATGAAAGCCCAGGGGGATAGGAGAGAAGAAGACACATCCTTTTCACTTTCCACTTTCGCTTAAATAATTTTAAGAGAAATAAATCTAAATGACCCTGGGACTCATATCAAATAGGAGCAAAATATGCAGCTTTACCGACTATGCATTTTAATACCACACATGATATAAACCCACACAACAGAATCGTGTCCTGGCAGCCTCTGCTTTCACAACCCCTTGCCCCGATGTCTCCCACTCTCAAGTGGGTCTCCATGCAGCACCTAGAGCCCACAAAACTCCCTCCAGCCCAGATGACACAGCGCTAGGGCCCCAGTCCCTGGGGGCTCTCTGCATCCCCCACTAGACTGTCACCTCCAACCGGGTATAACTACATCAAATGAGAAAAGAGCCTGTCCTCTTCCCCAAAGTAGACAACACCCTGACTTTTCATATATACATTCATTTTCCCAAATTTTTGGAATAATGTGGTGCGTTTTCTCTGTTTCTTTTTTTCTTTCAGCATGGTGTTTGTGAGGTTCGCCCACGCTGTTGCATGCATCTTGCTTTTCTATTCTAGTTGCCGTGTGGAAATACAGTGTGTGTTTTATTGCTGTCATAATTCACTATTTGGTTGTGTTCTCTTGGCTCCAAGGAACTGTGCTACAGTGAATGTTTGTGCACCTGTCTCCTAATGCACATGGGGCTATGTTTCTGTTGGTAGATGGGAGTGATGGTGCTGGGAGATGAGCTATCTGCGTGACTGTGGTGGACACCACAGCTTTCTGCAGGCAGAAAACCTATCTTTACACAGCCATGTCTCTATCACCTAGCACAGCACTAGGCACTAAGTAGCCATACCCGAGTCAACACTGGTTCACTTTCCTCTTCAATCTCCATCTATGGAATTATTGGTCGATCCCTGCTTCTCTGAATACCAGGAAGCCAGTCTATTTTTAGGCAGTGGGAAGATTAGTCAGTACCTTCTGCCCACAGCCTTACTCAGTAGAGCAGATAAATATGCTCATGCTGATCAGTGTTCCCAAAAACCTATAAATGTCCCATTTTGTGCCTTCTCCACTCCATTTCATTCCATCTTTCATCATATTTGCCCTCCTTCACAGGAGGGCAGGGGAGGTTCAAGGGACCTTAAGACATGAAGGTCCTCTTCCTATTTGCTGTTCTCTTCTGTTTGGTTCAAACAAACTCAGGTAAATGTCCCCTGGTTAGCCCTGGGGAAGGTAGGGCAGAAATTCCACTTACGTGTGTGTCTATATGGACAGTGTTTAGGTGTGTCTGTGTGTTGTTAGTGGGTGCAGGTGAGCCACCTTGGGGCTCAGCCTTGGACAGTCTTGATCTCCCCCTTTGAAGTTTTTTAAAAGCTAAATACATGTTATAAGGGTCTTGACACAAGACAGAAGAGTATGTTTGCTCTGATACAAATGGGAAGCACTCACTGCAGTCTGAGAAATGCTTTCAGAAGGAAGTTATAGTCATACGAATGCCGGAGCTGGAAGGGAATCAGAGACTGTCTATAGCAGCCCCATACTCCACAAAAAGAAAACCAAGGTCCAGAGAAAGTATGAATTTGCCACTGCGCAATGAATAATTATGGCCATAGGAGGTCTTCGCACTTATAATATCCCCCCTGCTTGCACATATAACACATTTTACAGATAGGCAAGCTGAAGTGTAACCAGTTAAATGACTTTTCTAAGGAGACATGACGAGATATGGGAAGAAGTAAGACCATAATCAGGTCTCCACGCTTCCATGCTGGGGGGCTGTTCTGTCTTGTCTAAAGGTGGACCCCCCCTTCTTCACTTTGCTGTCCCCTCAAGCTGTGGCAGGCTTGAGATGACGCAGAATCAGAGAGCAGACCCCGTTTGGAGCTTGGATATTGTTGGACGCAGGAGTGTTTTCACCATCATGCAAGACCAACACTATGGTGCTTTGCTGTTGCTGTTGTTTAAAGTCATTGTATGTGGCATTTGCAGATCTGACATAAGTGAGATCTTTCTTTCAACCATCTCTTGCCCAATATCCTGTTGTTATAAAAAAATTAGGTGGTCGTTTGTGGCTTACAAGCCCACAGGTACTGGTGAGGAGAGAGGTTTTACTTTCTCCTTTTCATTGTGGTACATAAAAGTAAAATCGGGCCATATGCTGAGAATTGGTTAATATTTCTAATTTTCTTAGAGACCACGACCCATCCCATTCTGGACCACTTCTGTTTTCCAAAGCTCCCTTTGCTTCCTCCTACTACACAACTCTTTCCAGGAAGCTTGAGGACCCTGATTTAAGAGCTCTATGGGCTTTTTAGGGCCTACATGGGCCAGGTGAGCATGCATACAACACACCCTATCCTCCTCCTGGCGAGATTTCTGATATAAATTATTGTTCCTGTTTTAAAGCTAAGAAGCCACAGCTCAGTTAAACTGGGACTTGTCCAAAAGCACTTAGCATTGTCAGAATATAATAACCCTTGGCTGTGGGCTGGGTCATCTTCTAGTCTCTGAGCTATGTGAATTAAATGTCAACTCTCTTCTCTTCTATCCATAGGGGATGTTCCACCTGGAATTAGAAATACCATCTGCCTTATGCAGCAAGGGACCTGCAGACTTTTTTTCTTGCCATTCTGGTGAGAAAAAGCGTGACATTTGCTCAGATCCCTGGAATAGGTGTTGCGTATCAAATACAGAGGAAGAATAAAAAGAGAAACCAGGGAAGGATGGCAGATCTGGGATCTAAAATATAAGCTCCTGGAAGGCAGGAATCTTGAAGTATCCCAAAGGCTTAAAGGAATATGTGGCTTATAGTAGGTGTTCAATAAATATTTGTTGAATGAATTTAGCACCAAAGGTGAATAGCCGATAATATAATTTTTCTTAACTTCCTTACTTCTCCATGTACTGCTTTTTCAAAGGGGTCTCAGAATTTTGTGATATTCCACTTTCCTTTCATAGTCCAGGGAATATCTCTCAAGTACCTGGAGATGGTAGTAGTCTAGAAACCAAGCTCACACTGATTCTCAGAGGGACATAAATGCAACCAATCTGCTGCTCTGTTTTCCATCTGATGGCATCTTTCTTACCACACCCAGCACTAGTTTTCTGCTTATACACCTAGATTTTAATGCACCTTATCCCTTTTCCCTTTACACCTACTCAAGCAGTAACATCAAGAGGTCACATTTCAGTAGGATAGTATTGTTTTCAAGCATTTACTCTTAGGCTATTTCAATTGATTAATACAACAGTCTGTATAATAAAGTGTAAGCAGGTTCCATTGGGGTTCTCTCTCTAAAACTCAGTCAGAAGGTGGGGTGAAGCCTTTATTATAGAGCCCAAAAAGTCCTGGCGTTGTTCTAAGACAGAATCCCCAGAAGGCTCTTTTACAAAGCCTGGAACGCCTGGGCGAAGCAGGCATCCCGGCAATACCAAAGCCTACCACGCGGGGGCGCATTGTCCCTCTAACGCGTTGCAGAAGGGCTTTTTTGACCACCTGTTCTGAAGCTGGGCACGGGGCTAAGGAAGGAGCAGCTGGGGTCACGGCAGGGGACAGGTAGGGGGCCTGGCTTACCAACGCTTCTGGCTCGAATGTCAGTGGCACTGACTACAGTGCCTCATTCGTCTCTGCCCAGCACAGGGTACCATTCACGCCAGGTGTGTGGACATGAGTTCAGACTGAATCGCTGGGATACCTACTGAGGCACTGTGGTGCATCTGCCCTTATTTGGGAACAGGGGACAGGCCAGCAGCATGAACAATGCTGTGGATAAGGAGAGCAGAGCCCTTCTCGTCCTGCCTGTCTTCTGGAGTCGTGACCACAGGGTGGCCCAGGCAGATCGGCCTCAGAGCCCAGCAGGCAGCTCTCTGCAGCAGGAGAGCCAGGGCCTCGACACATGGTCCAGGGTTCTAAGCCTGGGCTGCCTCCCGGCTGTACTCCATGGACTGCCTTCCCCCGGGCTCCATGTAAGAGACCGGAATATGATGTTACGTGCGAGGATAAGTGGACAGTAGTGATTGCATCCACCCCATCCTGCCCTCAGTTCAGATCTGTTTTCAACCTGAGGATTTATCTGCTTTGTCTTTGCTAAGACACCTTCAGCCTGTGTTCAGGGGAAGCTGGGAAGAGGTGCTAGGAGACCCAGGACATTGCAAGTTGCTTCTCTGCCTGGCACTCGGAGGTGTTGAACGCTCTGCTGACTCCAGGAGAGGCAGGAAGGTGCCTGATGGTGGGCTGGGGCTCCAGACAGCCGGCTGGGGCAGAAAGACCAGGCCTGGTCCAGTGGGGGCCCAGGATGTTATTCTTGGCAAGCCTTCATACTTTCCACATAGCTCTTTCTTCTGAGATAAGTATGACCACTTCCACTGTATCTGTAAGGAATCAGCTTCCTGAGATGCCACAGTAAGCAGGAATGACAGAGCTGTTCCCTCCTCAAACTCAAATCGACTCGAATTTCAACCCCACTCTGAAGCCTTCCTGGCCCTCTCCCCCGCCTTCCTGCCTGGCACTGTCCACTGCTCTACGCCTCTGCCCTTCAGACACTGTGGCGCGTCCTATCATAGGGCCTTGTCTCTCTGTTGCCATTATTCATTTACATATTTATAGTCCTCCCTCTACTCCTTGAACTTCTCAAGGACAGAGCCTGGAACTCATAAATACTCCTATTTACACTTTTAGTAACCAGTGAAGAACAATAAGTGTGAAATAGAGGAAGGAATGAGTAAATTAATCTAAGCCTCAAACCGGGTCTTCTTCAGTGCACCACTACTGTCCTTTTTAATCCAAGCACTGGTGAAGGTTTCACTAGGGGATGCCAGGAAACCCCGCGGTGGCCGCAGCCTGCATCCCTGTCTTATCTCTCACAGCCCCTGGGTTTCACCGCCTTCTTCCTCATCTCATTCCAGCCACTCCTGCTCCCACTGGGGTTCTCTTCTCTAAAACCCAGTCAGAAGGTGGGGCGAAGCCTTTATTATAGAGCCTCACAACAGAGCTTGTGACCCCTTCATTTTCAGGGGCTTAACTCTCACCCCATGGGAGGAGGGAGGCTCAACACGTGGAGGCTGGAGCAAGGGCTGGAGAAGTGAAGAGCCCCCTGGCCCCCGGTCTCCACCCTGAGCATCTGCCCCGACAGCATGATGTGTGCACCCTGCTGAGACCAGCTCGGTGATAGAGACCCCAACCCAGGCGGCACTGAAGGAATTAAGAAACAGAAACAAAGATGGAGTGCAAAATTGGGATCAGAGTGGATGTCAGAGGTCGGGCCAGCATTTCCCAGCTAACAGCCCAGAGCAGACTCTGACCCATGTATTTATCCTTTGTGAACAAGTGATTATTTTTCATAAGCAGGTGCTCCGTGTTTCTTCATATAATAAACATAGACTAAACAAGCAGACAGTGCCTGTTCTCTACTAAAATAGAAACAAGCTAGAAAGCACTCTTTGGGAGTCAGCGATGGGGACAAGGTCAGATATCTTGTGTTTTGGGAACTGATTTAATTCGTGCTGACCAGTACATATTGCTTGCTTATTCTAGCAGTTTCCTGCCCGGGGATGGCTCGGTGTTCTTTGCCATTGCCTCTCAGCAAACATACACTCTATCACACACATGTCAATACCTCCTCCCAGCAGCACCCTCTGTCCGTCCCTCATGGAATCACAGACAGAAAAGGGGCCCAGGATGCCATTTAACAAGGCCGTCCCCCTGATGGGCCTCATGGCATCCTGGAAAAGCCCTGAACTGAGAATCAAAATGCCTGCGTCCTCGTCCTGTGTCTGCCATCCTTGACCTCACTGAGCGTCAGTCCTTCCTTGATAATCTGAACACACGTGTGAGCTCTTTGATTTTGAAAACAAAGGATACATGAAGTTCTTTGTGAACCCTACAGGATTGGGACTATAGAGGTGAATCACTTTATTATCTAATATTTGAATCTTCTTGATTCAAATAAGACACAGTAAATGCAACTGGAGATTATTGTCAACCTTGAAAGAGTACATATTGCATTTTAACATCACACAGGTGGAGTAATTTAGTGACTAAAATATACACATGCATATACATGTATACATTTACACTTGGTGTCTCATTATGCAATTAGAGCCAGAATGGATTTTTTTTTTTCCTTTTTTTTTGAGACTGAGTCTCACTCTGTCACCCAGGCTGGAGAGCAGTGGTGCAATCTTGGCTCACTGCAACCTCTGCCTCCCAGGTTTAAGCAATTCTCCTGCCTCAGCCTTCCCAAGTAGCTGGAATTACAGGCATCTGCCACTGCACCTGGCTAATTTTTGCAGTTTCAGCAGACACAGGGTTTTGCCATGTTGGCCAGGTGGTC
The DNA here is from genome assembly GCA_036589455.1 of Ateles fusciceps. Classification (NCBI taxonomy): domain Eukaryota; kingdom Metazoa; phylum Chordata; class Mammalia; order Primates; family Atelidae; genus Ateles; species Ateles fusciceps. Next base: position 63,507 of record JAZHEH010001888.1, read on the forward strand.
TTGAACTCCTGACCTCAGGTGATCCACCCTCTTTGGCCTCCCAAAGTGCTGGGATTACAAGCGTGAGCCACCGCGAATGGTTTTTTAAGTCACCCATGCGTGAGCCAATCCCCCAGCTAAGCTCCATGTCTAAACCTTTTAGATTTCATCTGGGCTCTTCAGATCGAGGCAGCCAGGCCTGTCCTGCCACCTCTTGGAACCCTTGAATGTGAATAATCACAGAAAGGTGAGGCTCTTGTCCTGCCACCATGTCGGAAGGTCATTTATTACCACCAAGTCCTACCCCCATGACAATCCTGTGCTGGGGGAGACCAGCAGGTCCATCCCGCCGGAAACTCTGCCAAACCCCTTTCCTTCTTCACACGAGGCAGAGATTGGCAGCACAGCTCTCCCATCAGCCACCTGAAAATCCCTCTGGATAAAGGGTTAAGATGGGTTTTAAACAAAAAAACAAGGAGACCTTTCAGCATGCTATTCTTGCAGGACCATAGGGTATGTACTTTCATAATAACACTGCAATAGCTCAGAATACTAAAATTTCTCTTTTGGAACTGCCTTCCGCATCCCTCTCTGTGCACATAAATAATGTCATCTGCGTAGAATGAACCTAGTCTACCGTGATCATTTATTTCTCAGCCAAGGACACCTGGACATTAAGAAATTCACCCAAGGCCTTCGGCTTCCTCCCTTACTCTGGGGGAGAAGCAAGAGTCTACCACACTCGGAAGACCAGAAAGGGCATCTCTAAACTCCTGATGGGCCTCGGGATGGCAAGTTGCCAGATGTTTAAGCTGTTTCCAGGATTCCTCCCCATGGGATGCCACGTGTGTGTTAGGTCACCTGCAGGCTGTTCCACAGGTGACTCCACTGCAGGCTTAGTCACAGGTCTCACCTGCAGGGAACATGTGCCTGTACTGCCTAAATCTGAGAATACACACAGAGGAGCAGCCCACTCCATAGACAGGCCAGCAAGGGTTGGTGGTCACTGTGGTTACCCAGAGGGAGGCCCCTGGGATGGGACATGAGCACCGGCACAGACAAGACCCAGGCGGATGCAGAGCTCAGACCAGATCTGTCCGCATACAGGTATAGAAGAATTCTGGTGCTAAACTCTCAGGGGCCTGAGCATCTACCGCAGGTGTACCTAGCAACGCCGCCTCCCCCAGCTCCTTGGAGCTCACTGAATGCTTCTTTCTCCACTCCAGCTTCTATGCTGAGCACTGCTCACACATTTATCCCAGGCCACCTATGGAGTGGCATGATCATGTCTGCACGACAGATGAGACACCTAAGCCGCAGAGATGTGAAGTCCCTTACCCAGAGCCACACAGCCAGGAGCCTGCAGACTTTTACTACGTCTGTTTTAAGGTTCAAGAGGCATGTCTTCAAGGAGCAAGTCAAGGTGGGCCCAGATGGGCCCTCGACCTGGCCCACATTCCCCCGATGCCACATGGTTCCTATACCATAAAATATCAGAGACATGCCGTTCGCCCACGATGTCACTTCTAGCTCTCCCTTCCTTAATAAATAGTGCTGTGACAATCGCTGTGGTCAAAACAAGGTTAACAGAAGTTCATGCATTATGAATCACTTTTCACATTATACACTTGATCTGCAGTAGGTAGCCATTATTACCTAGCCATGAAGAAATAGAAACTCACCCAAGTTAAGAAGCTTGCTCAAGAGCGCACCACTGGTAAAGCGGAAGAAAGGGTGAGCCTCCTGTTCTCGCTTTGGTGGGAACGTGTGAAAGGAGTTTGGGGTTCTGCCAAGTGCCTGTATTCCTGGGTTTGGGCAAGGTCGAAAATGACTTGTGGGCTTTGTGCCATGCTGCTCTGGGAAGCCACCTCAAGGTATTTCAGAGCTCACCTCAAGATGAGGGGATAGGGACCCCTACCCTGTCTCAGAAGAAAGGAGGCAGACAGGAGCCTGGCAAGATGGTCCTGGAATGAGGGGGATTTGTGTCTACCCGAGCGGTGGATATTGGGAGAAGCTGGTGAATGGTTTTGCACTCAAGGGTCTCCCTCCCTTTGATCCATGTTAGAATAGCAGGGTTCTCCCCCTGCCATTTAGACTTCCAAGGAGAAGTGTGAATCCATTGTTCATATTTCCTACTCAAAAAACAAACAAACAAATGGAACTAGAGGCACAGACACTGGCTTAAGCCTGCTGTCAAGGCCTAGAATTGCCACCTTCTCATATCCCGGGGACTCCAACACAAGGCCACAGAGAGAGAGAAGGGTCAGGCTCAGGCATGAGACCCATCACTACAGTAGGCTCCCCCGGCCCCCGAATGAGTCTGCACGGTGCAGAAAAGCAAAAGAGAAGTGTAAACTTGATGTACAAGAGTGAGCTGACTCGGCCCGGGCTGAACCGTGCTTGCTACGGTGGGGATCCTGGGGTATAGCATGGAAGCTGAAAATGACCAGAGGGAAAGAATCAACGAGCAAGCACAGGGAGGCCAGCGGAGAGCAAAGCCAGGTCCCAGCCCCTGGGCATGGATTCAGTAGGGAGGCCAGCAGAGAGCAAAGCTAGGTCCCAGCCCCTGGGCATGGATTCGGTAGGGAGGCCAGCAGAGAGCAAAGCTAGGTCCCAGCCCCTGGGCATGGATTCGGTAGGGAGGCCAGCAGAGAGCAAAGCCAGATCTCAGCCCGTGGGCATGGATTCAGTAGGGAGGCCAGCAGAGAGCAAAGCCAGGTCCCATCCCCTGGGTATGGATTCAGTAGGGAGGCCAGCAGAGAGCAAAGTGATGTCCCAGCCCGTGGGCATGGATTAGGAACTGGTTTTGTTCTAAGAGCAAGACAGAGACATTGAAACCAAAGCCAGGGGCGATGAGCACCAGGCAGGAAGGAGCTCAGGAGCCTCCCGATGCTGGACCTGGTGCTCCCCCGCCTCCCTCAGTACCAGGCTAAATGTCCCGATGTCTAGTCTGACCCTGCATGGACTGCCTAAACCTCATCAGAAACTGCTCACTGTCCTCCTGGTTAGCCACAGACTTCCCAACAGGGTCCCCAAGACCCCTTGAACAGAAGCCCTTGCTAAACTCCCCAGCCAGCGCTGCTACCTTGTTCATCTCCAACCAGCCCAAGGTCTTTATTTATTTGTTTGAGACAGGGTCTCACTCCATTGCCCAGGCTGGAGTACAGTGGTCCTATCACGGCTCACTGCAGCCTCCACCTCCTGGGCTCAAGTGATCCTCCCACCTCAGCCTCCCAAATACCTGGGAGCACAGGCATGCACCATTGCACACTGCTAATTATTTTAGGCGGCGAGCCACCACTTCCAGCCCCAAGTTATTTTAAATTTCCCAACTCACAAGCTTTTTTATTTTCCAGTTTTGCACCCTCTGGTTCCTACACCTGGAGCATTGCTCACATTTCCCCCCTATTCATCCTTTAGATCACAGCTCTGGCCACCCTTTCTCCGAGAAGCTGACGCTCAGGCCGAGTGTGGCAGGGTGCCGCTCCTGTAACTGCTCCACTGCCAGGCCCTCCCAGAGCTGGAGTCTGTCACCTTGAACTGCTTCCCGTGTCTGCTGTGATCTACAGACTCCTGTGCACCCCAGCGCCTGTGACCTGGGCACCATTTATTTTCCTGAATATGTAGCTCGATGCCTATGTTTGTGGAAAGAAGGAAGAAGGAAAGAAGGAAAGGCAGGGAGGAATGAAAGTGGGAGGAAGGAAGGAAGGAATGAAGGAAGGAAGTTAAGCACTAGCCCAGTGGCTGGCACCCGGAAGAGTGACAGATCAGCCCCACCTGAATGTGGGGGAGAGCCAAAGGGACTCTGTCCTCCCTTCCTGCCTCCCAGTTGACTCAGTGCTTGGATCCTGGGTGGAGGCGCCCATGGAAGGAAGCATCAGCTGCAAGGCCGGGTGAAGGGGCAGCAATGGGGGGGACCAGGTAACAAGGAGACTCTCGGCCTGTCTGTAGGATCAACCACACATGTGCTGGTGCCTGGAGGTGGGGAAAGTTGCTAGAGCTGAAGAAGTCTTGGATGGCAGCATTTCGGCATCATTATACTTCTGAATCCTTCTTCCTCTAAAGACGGGCTGTCTATCCCATTCCTTCTGCAAAACTCATGTGTCCTTCTCCAGGTGAGGAAAGCCCGGCAGACTCTAGCATGACTGGGAGTAAAGGTGGCTGAGCAAACTCAGCACCAGGAATGCACATTCACGCCACGAGACAGGGCAGGGGCTGGGTCCTTTCCCAGCAGGGGGGATGCGCCAGCCTGGGGCTTCCCGGAATTCACATCTGCCTGAGCAGCTGATGGCAGAGTCACAGTGACTCACAGGACTGAATATTCAGCTGCGATGTTTGATGCTAGGTGTGGTGCACGTCACAGGTGAGCATAACCAAAGGAACTGGAAAAGCTTCACATCTGACTTTATTGCTGTCACTGTGTTGTTGTTACAGGGAGGAGCCTGAGGTGCAGACGGGACCAGCTACAGGCTGGGTTGTGTCTCTAAGCCAGATGAGTTTCCTCATCTTTAAGGAGTCATCTTCCTCTAATCCTGTGGTTCTCAGCCCCATCTTGGCAGCTTTTGAAAGTTAAGTATTATGCCGAAGCAGCTTCTGCAGTGTCCCGACTTCCTTGTCTGGGGTGGATGCTTAACTATTTTTATTCAGATACTTTGTTGTGCTTATTCTGGGTCCAGAGCTCAGAACCAATACTTGAAGTACAGAGTCGTGGTTCTTCCTGAACAAATGTTTCTGGGTCATCCTACGTGTTGTGAGCATTCCCCAGAACCGAGGCCCTACAGTGGGTCATGGTCTTCTGCTGTGATCACCTCCATGTAATAGGTGATATCTTCTCTCCAGGAACACACAGGAGGGTAGCAATGGACCACAGTGACCCTCCCCTGACCACAAGTTCCCTCAAACTCCCTCACAGTTTTGTACCAGACCTATGTCACACAAACAGAACATTTTACTGAAGTTTCTGGAGATTTCATCAAAGAAAGGCAACAAATTAAAATCCGGAACATTTATGCTTTTCCCAGATTCCAAAAGGGAAATTTCTTTGCTTAGGTCCTTTAAAAGGCCAGTGGGCTCTTACATGTTCCAGCCTCAGTCTCTTGACCCCAAATTGTCCTCCTCCTTCATTTACCCTCCTTCTCTCCTTCACTGCTTGGGATACCTCCCTCCCACCTACCAGCAGTGAGGACACCACGTTATTTTCCCAGCATCTATTTCCATTCATTGTAACAGGCTAGAGCAGTCACCGAGAACAGCAGCAGAAACATCATGGGTGTCTAATGACAGCCAAGCTCTGAGAGCATTAAGCCTGGGGGGGGCTGAGCTCTCCAAGGCACCTTGTCTACTGGGCACTGTTCCAACCCTCCGGCTTTCTCCATGACTGCCCACCGGGGTGAGTGCAGACAAGCTTATTTCTTAGCTCATCAACCTCTTAGCTAGAATATCTGTACAACTCTCCAGGACAAATGTCAGGTTTTGAGGACTGTGCATTCTTAACCCACAGTGAAGAAAGAAATATTTCCCTGATGACTGAGATGCTTCTCACTTCCCCAAGAGTTAGAACCTCATTGTCCAGCAAAGGAGGATTTGATTTCTTTCTCCTGCTCCACCTCATGCCTGCTTGGATCCTTAAGGCACACTGTCACCCTCTTTTTGTATCTCAGGAGGTATTGAGCCTGGATTCTTCAAGTTAGGATCTAATTAAATATTTTTTTTCTTCCTGGAAACAGCAAAAAGGAGTTGGAACCTTGAAAAAAGAGCAAATAGATTGCAGGGTAGGAAAATAAACAGCTATCTCATTTATTTGGCTGAGTAGCCTTTATGGAAATAAAAAGAGAGTGACTTCCTTTTCAAAGAGGCTGTCCCCCGGAAAATGGAGAAATGCCAGTAACCCCCCCACAAGGTGGCTGGAGATGGTTTTGGGATGATTCAAGGGCATTAATTTTGCACGTTATTTCTATTATCACATTGTAACATACAATGAAATAATTATATAACTCATCACAATGTACAATCAGTGGGAGTCCTGAGGTTGTTTTCCTGCAACTGAAGAGTTCATCTCGGGATGATGGAGAGAGTGACAGATCATCAGGCATTAGATTCTCATAAGAAACATGCAACCTAGATCCCTTGCACGCAAGTTCACGATAGGGTTTGCACTCCTATGCGAATGCCATGCTGTCGCTTATCTGACAGAAGGTGGAGCTCAGGTGGTAATACCAGTGATGAGGAACAGCTGTGAATACAGATGAAGCTTTGCTCACCTGCCTGCCGCTCACCTCAGACTGTGTGGCCCTGGTTCCTAACAAGTCCATGGACTGGTACTGGTCCATGGCCCAGGGGTTGGAAATCCCCAATGTAACGGGACAAGAGATTTTTGGATTCATCTTAGTGTTACATGTAGAAATTGAACCCTGGTGGCTTAATCATTGAATTTTTCTGAAAAATCCAGAAAGCTAGATTTTTATACAAAATTTTTAGTTTTTTAAATGTTGACAACGAATACTCAAAATATGTTGGTGGACTCTATTTTACCCATGGGTTTCCAAAATTCATGACTCTGGTTTAGATCCAAGAATCAGCTTGACTCAACTCAATGAACCATGAAGACTTAGACCTTTAATGACCTCAGAGATCCATGATTCCTCTCCTTTTTGTAGGCAGAATAAAAAGATGCAAAGACCAGAACTGGTCAACAGCCCAAATTTACACGGTATATTTGTCAAAAACCTGGAACTGGAATGCAGGTCTCCAAATGTCTTCCATTCTTTGCACTATACCTCAGTATATTAGTTATCCATTGCTACATAACAAATTATCTGAAAACTTGGTGGATGGAAACAGCAAACACACTGCTCATCTCACACATTCTGTGGGTTGTAGAAACTAGGCATGGCCCAGCTGGGTGCTTCTGGATCAAGCTCGGTCATGAAGTTGCAGTTCAGCTGTCAGCCAGGGCTGCAGTTTTTTCTGAAGCCTACACAGGGAAGGATCTACTTCCCTAAACTCACTCACATGGTTATTAGTGGGGAGTTAGTTCCATGTGGGCTGGTAGTTTAAGAGCCCCAGCTCATACCTGGCTGTTGGCCAGATAACCCCCTCAGTTCACTGCCCTGTAGGTCTCTCCATGGGGCAGCTCCAAACATGGCAGCTGGCTCCCATAAGGGGCAAGAAGAGTGAGAAGGCGTCCAAAACTGAACCCACAGCCTTCTCCTAGCCTACTCTCACCACTTCTGAGATTAGGTTATAATCTAATGATTCATAGACTTACAATCTATTTATTAGAAATGAGTGAACGAGGTCGGCTCATAATCAAAAGGAGTGGCTTACACCAGAGCATGAATACCAGCATTTCACAAAGACAAGGATCACTGGCAACCATCACAGAAGCTGCCTGCCACACTCAGGGTCTCACAAATTTCTGCCAGGGGTCAGAAAACTACAGGCTACTGGCTAAATCCAGTTGCCAACCAGTTTTATGAATAAATTTTTATTGGAACAAAGCCATGGTCATTTGTCTATGTATTATTTATGACTGATTCTGCATTACACCTGCAGAATTAAGTAGCTGCCACAGAAGCCACATGGCCAGCAATGCCTACAAATATTTACTGTCAAGCCCTTTACAGAGAAGGTTTGCTCATCCCTAATACATGCAATCATAAAACCTCCTGAAAAACATGGAAGAGAAGACTGAGACAGAGATGTCAAATTCATCATTTTGCTGAATTTTTCTTGGTGCACTAGGACCGTAAATACCATGCTATATAATTTCATAAGGCAATTAGCTGGAAATTCTCAAAACTGGAGTAGCCCTGTGGTCTGGGCCAAGCGGGTGAGGTGTGGTTTCCATTCCCCCAAGTCCTCTTATTTATTCATCACATATAATCATTCACTTTTCCACTAGAAAACCCCACACCAAAAGCCTTTGACAAAAACATGGATATAAAATGTAACTACAATAACCTGAATAATAAGCAAGTAGTCAGCATAATCTGTGTACCTGAGGTCCTGGGTTATTTCGTTTGCCTTAACCTTAGTTTCCATTTTTTTGGTGGGGGGGGAACAGAGTGTCACTGTCGCCCAGGCAGGAGTGCAGTGGTGCGATGCTGGCTCACTGCAACCTCCACCTCCCAGGTTCCAGCAATTTTTCTGCCTCAGCCTCCCAAGTAGCTGGGATTACAGGTGCCCACCACCACTTCTAGCTACTTTTTGTATTTTTAGTAAAGACGGGGTTTTACCATGTTGGCCAGGCTGGTTTCGAACTCCTGACCTCAGGTGATCCACCTACCTTGATCTCCCAAAGTGCTGGGATTACAGGCATGAGCCAATATTCTGCCTCCTTATCCTTAAGTAAAAACTATGATACCTACTTCATGTTTTTGTCATAGAAATGCATTAAAGCACCAACTGCAGTGCCAGGTATGTAATAACAGTTCCATAGATGCCAGCCACTATGTGCAAATCATTCCATAGTCACCCATTGCCTATCACCACATCAGTCAATAGTTTCATTTCAATGACAGTTCCGATGAAAGGATAGTAGCAGATGACCTATTTTAACAAAAAAGTCCCCTCGGTCACACCTTTTGCCCTTGGATGCATCGCTTGCCCACCTCAGCTGCCAGCCCATTGATGAGATGACCTCATGATTGTTTTGTAAGAGCAACCTGTTCCCTAAAAGTCCTGCCTGAGGAAGCAGCCAGCAGAACTGTGTAGGCTGGTGGCAACAGGTGCTATAGGGTGAGTTTTCACTGGGATTGGGCATGATTAAATAGAAAGAACCTGGTTGTAACATAAAAGTGTAAACAGAAGATGAGGCACTCTCACGCACTTCCTTATATTTGTGGTGAACATATTGCTGCCAAATGGGTAGAAAAAAATGTCTTTAGGGTAGCTTTATATGAATTTCTCATACACTTACCTCCTCCTTGAGTCTGCCCATAGGAGTCAGGAGAGTCAGTCCCTGTCTTGTCAGGCATGATTTCAGAAACTCTGGGAAAGGCATGCAACCCCACATCACTGCTAAGCCTATAAATTCCTAAACTAGTTTGAGCCTATTTAAAAATAATGTCGTATGTTAAGCCTGGCTCTCTCTCCAGATCATGTCTCCCTCAGTGCCTTCCGGTATCACCACTTTAATTCTAATTATTGAGACCGCCATCTACCCTGTTTCCTGAAGAGTCTCCCTAGCCTGCCTCCTCTCTCAATTCCTTCTCTCGTACTCAACTGCTATATTAACTCTTGATTCCTTCTTCTAGATGGTTCTAGCACTCAGGTCTGCCTTCTTTTCCCACTGACATCCGAAACATAGCAGCCCTGAGTTCCGCTCTTGGGCTTCTGGCCTTCAGTCTTGTAAGCCTCTGCTCCACACTGCATATCATATCTGTACCAAAGCATGATGCCAGCATTCCCTAAAGGCACGGGTTACCGGGGGCCATCGCAGTGGGTGCCTGCCACACTCAGTATCACACGAATTTATGTAGTGTTAAACCCTAGTGTGTTCAGATTGTTCTCGTGTTGTAAATCATTTGTTGGCTTCACATTAGCTGCTGGTGTTCTCTCCCTATTTCCTTGCTCTTCTGGAATTATTTCTTCTTTGCGATATGCATCCTGAGCATCCCAGGGGATACTCTAGGATTTGAAAATAATTCTTATTATCCAAAGGGTGAAAGCAACATAGGACTTGAGGATGCACTTTCTCATTAACATAAGGACATAAATGAAAGACACCATTTATTAAAGATAGTAAGAACTGTTCACAAAGAGTATGTGGCATTCATCATGAAACTTGATAGAAACTCCAAGTGTCATGCAAAGGGAGCTCTTCAGAACTGCAGAGTAGGGAGGGATCACTTTCAACTGGGGTGACTGGGATCATGAGGAGCTGGTATTTGGGTTGGGCCCTGAAGATTGTGCAAACCATTTTGTAGAAAGGATTGGCAGATGCCTGGCCAGGCATGGTGACTCATGCCTGTAAACCCAGCACTTTGGGAGCCTGAGGAGAGCAGGTCACTTGAGGTCAGGAGTTCAAGACCAGTCTGGCCAACATCGTGAAACCCCATCTCTACGAAAAACACAAAAATTACCTGGGCATGGTGGCACATGCCTGCAGTCCCAGCTATTCAGGAGGCTGGGGTGGGAGAATCGCTTCAACCTGTGAGGCAGAGGTTGCAGTGAGCCAAGATTGCACCACTGCACCCCAGCCTGGGAGTCAAGTGAAACTCTGTCTCAAAAAATGAAAAAAAAAAAAAAAAAAAAAAAAAAAAGATGCCAGGAGTGATGGTGTTTGAGCACTAAGGAAGAGAAGAGTCAGGAAAAAAAAAAAAAAAGGCAGAAAAGAGTCAGAAAGAATCTAATTTCCAGCCCCTATCACCAAGCAATTTGGGGAGTGAAGTTGATATTTACAAAAAGAGGGAAGAGATACAAGGTGTTAATGTTATCAAGATGACAATGATCTTCAAGTGATGTAAAGATTGGTGAAAACATTGGGGAAATGGTCCAGACCAGAGATGAAGGTGGAAGGTAGCTGCATGCAGGCATAGGTAACCACATCCCAAAGACTATGAAGCCAGGAGAGGCCCGCAAATAAGCATCTGGAATAGTTAGAAGTATGCAAGCATCGCCTCGCCTTCTAGGTCTCAGTCTCCCCATTTGTGAAATGCAGATAAGTGTATCAACATTATCAAATTACTGTATGATTCAAATGAAATAAATGCAAGTAAATTGCTTAGCACAGTGTCTGGAACATAATATGTGCTCAACAAATCTTAGTCATGAAGACGTGACGATGATGAACAGGAGAATCATTACCATCATCCTCATCATTGCCGTAAAAATGTTAAATTCTTGAAGATGCTCCCTTTTGGGGACTTCAGAGTCAGGAGGATAGGAGGATAGGAGGAGAAAATGGAAAGTGGATGTCTGTTACTTTGTGTTAATACGCCAGTGTGTATCTTTTTCCACTAGACTAAGAAATAGTGAAAATTACAGAGCATAGAGAATAAATATTGTTTATTTTTCCATCCTGCACAGCACCAGGTCCTAAGACCCTGATACAGAGCAGATGTCCATGAAGTTCTCTGGATGTTGAATTGAAGCGGAGGGATAGGTTTCTGAAAGCGGCCTTACAAGGCATATATTGCAATGTGGTCAAGTCAGGAGATTACGGACAGAAAAGCCATTGAGCTGGGGATGTAAAAGGCTTGGTTGAACTTAGGGAGAGCAGTTTGGATGGCAGCTTGGACACATTTCTTTAGGTGCCAGGATGTAATGGGTTAGGGACAATGGGGTGATGGAGAAGTTTACACAGCTGAGCAGAGGCCGATACACCTGAGTGTAGACCACTCCTTTGAGAACATCGAGAATGAATGAAAGAAAACCATGAGGGGGGTGGATCCAAGATGGCCGATTAGGAGCAGCTGAGGATTGCAGCTCCCAGTGAAAGCGCGGAGGGTGAGTGGACGCCGCATTGCCAGACAGATTTTTATTGCCCACAGACCAGGAGATTCCCAGGGGGAGGAGCCCCCACGGGTCGCCAGCGCGGCTGGTTTGGCCGGCGCAGCAGTTTTTGCCGGCGCGACTGTTTTCGCCAGCGCTGCTGTTTTGGGTGGCGTCCCCGGCGCAGCGGTTCCCCATACAAAATACGTGGGTCCGGGTGCCGTTTTAGCTGGCAATTGGAGCTCCGGGAAGGCAGAGCCGCCCATTCATCTGATTAAAAAAGGGGACTGAAACAGGCAGCCAGGCCAGGAGATTTCCCGGGAAAAAAAAAAAAAACGCCACGAATCTCTGCGCCCGCGGTTTGAGCCGGCGCAGTGGGTCACCGCACGGGAAATCACACAGATCCCGGCGCCTTTTCTTTTTTTTTTTTTTTTTTTCTTTTTTTTTTTATTGCATTTTAGGTTTGGGGGTACATGTGAAGAACATGGAAGATTGTTGCATAGGTACACACATGGCAGTGTGATTTGCTGCCTTCCTCCCCATCACCTATATCTGGCATTTCTCCCCATGCTATCCCTCCCCAACTCCCCACCCCCCCACTATCCCTCCCCTTTTTCCCCCGACAGACCCCAGTGTGTGATACTCCCCTCCCTGTGTCCATGTGTTCGCATGGCGCCTTTTGAACAGGCGGCTGGAACACCTGGGAGACTCTGAGGCAGGGAGCCAGGTGATCAGGCTCGGCTGGTCCCACCCCCACAAAAAACAGCCATCGGAAACGCTCTGGATCCAGAGTTTCACAGCAAGCACAGCTGAGCCCGGGACGGCCCAGCTCTGTGGGGGGAGGGGCGTCCGCCATTACTGAGGCAGTCTGCCGCTACAGAGGGAGTTTGCCATTGCCGAGGCAGTTCTCACTACACCAGTATAAACAGGACTGCAGGGAAGTTCATACGGCAGCTGGGCGGAGCCCACAGCAGCTCAGCAAAGCCTCTGTAGGCAAACAGTGACTAGGCTGCCTCATCGCTGGGCAAGGCAGCCCTGAGAAAAAGGCAGCAGCACCAGCGAAACTCATAAATAAAGCCCTAACTCCCCGGGACAGAGCACCTGGGGGAAAAAAGGGGTTTATGAGTTCTGCTGCAGCAGACTTAAACGTACCTGCCCAGCAACTCTGAATGAACAACGGAGCTCACAGCTCAGCACTTGAGCTCCTATAAAGGAAACTCTGTCTCCTCAAGCAGCTCCCTGACCCCTGTATATCCAACGAGTCACCTCACAAAGGAGTGCTCAGACGGACATCTGGCGGGTATTCTTCTGGGACAAAGATAGCAGAAGAAGAGACTGGCAGCAACCGTTACTGTTCTGCAGCTGCTGCAGGTGATCCCCCAGGCAAGCAGGGCCGGGAGTGAACCTCAGCAGCCCTACAGCAGAGGGGTCAGACTGGTAGAAGGAAAACTAAGAAACAGAAATAAATAACTTCATCATCAACAAACGGGACGTCCACTGAGAGACCCCATCTGAAAATCACCAACCACAAAGACCACACATAGATAAATCCACAAAGATGGGAAGAAACCAGCGCAAAAAGGAGGTAAACACCCAAAACCAGAACGCCTCTCCTCCTACAAGGGATCACAACTCCTCACCAGCAAGGGAACAAGGCTGGATGGACAATGAGTGTGATGAAATGACTGAATCAAGCTTCAGAAGGTGGGTAGTAAGAAACTTCTGTGAGCTAAAAGAACATGTTCTAACCCAATGCAAACAAACTAACAACCTTGAAAAAAGATTTGACGAAATGCTAATGAGAATAACCAACTTAGAGAGGAATGTAAGTGAATTGATGGAGCTGAAAAACACAACACAAGAACTTTGCGAAGCATACACAAGTTTCAACAGCCGAATCGACCAAGCAGAAGAAAGGATATCAGAGGTCGAAGATCAACTCAATGAAATAAAACGAGAAGGAAAGAGTAGAGAAAAAAGGGTAAAAAGGAATGAACAAACTCTCCAAGAAATATGGGACTATGTGAAAAGACCTAATCTACATTTGATAGGTGTACCTGAATGTGAAGGAGAGAATGAATCCAAGCTGGAAAATACTCTTCAGGATATTATCCAGGAGAACTTCCCCAACATAGGAAGGCAGGCCAATATTCAAGTCCAGGAAATACAGAGAACACCACAAAGATATTCCTCAAGAAGAGCAACCCCAAGGCACATAATCGTCAGATTCACCAAGGTTGAAATGAAGGAGAAAATGCTAAGGGCAGCCAGAGAGAAAGGTCGGGTTACCCACAAAGGGAAGCCCATCAGACTCACAGCAGATCTCTCAGCAGAAACCCTACAAGCCAGAATAGAGTGGGGGGCCAATATTCAACATCCTTAAAGAAAAGAACTTCCAACCCAGAATTTCATATCCAGCCAAACTGAGCTTCATAAGTGAAGGAAAAATAAAATCCTTTGCGAACAAGCAAGTACTCAGAGATTTCATCACCACCAGGCCTGCTTTACAAGAGCTCCTGAAAGAGGCACTAAACATAGAAAGGAACAACCAGTACCAGCCACTCCAAAAACATACCAAACAGTAAAGACCATCAACACAATGAAGAAACTGCATCAACTAACGGGCAAAACAGCCACCTAGCATCAAAATGGCAGGATCAAATTCACACATAACAATATTAACCCTAAATGTAAATGGGCTAAATGCCCCAATTAAAAGACATAGACTGGCAAACTGGATAAAAAGCCAAAACCCGTCTGTGTGCTGTATCCAGGAAACCCATCTCACATGCAGAGATACACAAAGGCTCAAAATAAAGGGATGGGGGAAGATTTACCAAGCAAATGGAGAGCAAAAAAAGCAGGAGTTGCAATTCTCATCTCTGATAAAATAGACTTTAAACCAACAAAGATCAAAAGAGACAAAGAAGGACATTACATAATGGTAAAAGGATCAATGCAACAAGAAGAGCTAACGATCCTAAATATATACGCACCCAATACAGGAGCACCCAGATACATAAGGCAAGTTCTCAATGACTTACAAAGAGACTTAGATTCCCACACAATAATAGTGGGAGACTTGAACACCCCGTTGTCAATGTTAGACAGATCAACAAGACAGAAAATTAACAAGGATATCCAGGACTTGAACTCACACCTGGATCAAGCAAACCTAATAGACATTTACAGAACTCTCCACCCCAAATCCACAGAATATACATTCTTCTCAGCACCACATCACACCTACTCTAAAATTGACCACATAATTGGAAGTAAATCACTCCTCAGCAAATGCAAAAGAACAGAAATCATAACAAACAGTCTCTCAGACCACAGTGCAATCAAGTTAGAACTCAGAATTCAGAAACTGACTCAGAACCACACAGCTTCATGGAAACTGAACAACTGGCTCTTGAATGTTGACTGGATAAACAATGAAATGAAGGCAGAAATAAAGATGTTCTTTGAAACCAACGAGAACGAAGACACAACATACCAGAATCTCTGGGACACATTTAAAGCAGTCTCTAGAGGAAAGTATATAGCAATAAATGCCCACATGAGAAGCAAGGAGAGATCTAAAATTGACACCCTATCATCAAAATTGAAAGAGCTAGAGGAGCAAGATCAAAAAAACTCAAAACCTAGCAGAAGACAAGAAATAACTAAGATCAGAGCAGAACTGAAGGAGATAGAGACACGAAAAACTCTTCAAAAAATCAACAAATCCAGGAGCTGGTTTTTTGAAAAGGTCAACAAAATAGACAGACCACTAGCCAGATTAATAAAAAAGAAAAAGAGAAAATAATCAAATAAATGCAATAAAAAACGATAAAGGGGATATCACCACAGATTCCACAGAAATTCAAACCATCATCAGAGATTATTACAAACAACTCTATGCACATAAACTAGTAAACCTGGAAGAAATGGATAAATTCCTGGACACATGCATCCTCCCAAGCCTAAACCAGGAAGAAGTCGAAACCCTGAATAGACCAATAACAAGGTCTGAAGTTGAGGCAGCAATTAAGAGCCTACCACCCAAAAAAGCCCAGGTCCAGATGGGTTCACAGCCGAATTCTACCAGACATACAAAGAGGAGCTGGTACCATTCCTTCTGAAACTATTCCAAACAATCCAAAAGAGAGGGAATCCTTCCTAAATCATTTTATGAGACCAACATCATCCTGATACCAAAACCTGGCAGAGACTCAGCAAGAAAAGAAAACTTCAGGCCAATATCCATGATGAACATAGATGCAAAAATCTTCAATAAAATACTGGCAAACCGATTGCAACAGCACATCAAAAAGCTTATCCACCATGATCAAGTAGGCTTCATCCCGGGGATGCAAGGCTGGTTCAACATACGCAAATCTATAAACATAATCCACCACAT
Organism: Ateles fusciceps; assembly: GCA_036589455.1. NCBI lineage: Eukaryota > Metazoa > Chordata > Mammalia > Primates > Atelidae > Ateles > Ateles fusciceps. The sequence goes on from JAZHEH010001888.1 coordinate 79,327, forward strand.
AAACAGAACCAAAGACAAAAACCACATGATTATCTCAATTGATGCAGAGAAGGCCTTTGACAAAATTCAACAGCCCTTTATGCTAAAAACTCTCAATAAACTAGGTATTGATGGAACGTATCTCAAAACGATAAAAGCTATTTACGACAAAACCAACAGCCAATATCATACTGAATGGGCAAAAACTAGAAGCATTCCCTTTGAAATCTGGCACTAGACAAGGATGTCCTCTCTCACCACTCTTATTCAATATAGTACTGGAAGTTCTAGCCAGAGCAATCAGGCAAGAAAAAGAAATACAGGGTATTCAAATAGGAAAGGAGGAAGTCAAATTGTCTTTATTTGCAGACGATATGATTGTATATCTAGAAGACCCCATCGTCTCAGCCCAAAATCTCCTGAAACTGATAACCAACTTCAGCAAAGTCTCAGGATATAAAATCAATGTGCAAAAATCACAAGCATTCCTATACACCAATAACAGACTTAAAGACAGCCAAATCAAGAACCAACTGCCATTCACAATTGCTACAAAGAGAATAAAATACCTAGGAATACAACTAACAAGGAACGTAAAGGACCTCTTCAAGGAGAACTACAAACCACTGCTCAATGAAATAAGAGAGGACACAAACAGATGGAGAAATATTCCATGTTCATGGCTAGGAAGAATCAATATTGTCAAAATGGCCATACTGCCCAAAGTAATTTACAGATTCAACACTATCCCTATCAAGCTACCAATGACCTTCTTTGAAGAACTGGAAAAAACCACCTTAAACTTCATATGGAACCAAAAAGAGAGCCTGCATAGCCAAGTCAATTCTAAGCAAAAAGAACAAAGCTGGAGGCATCACACTCCCGGACTTCAAATTATACTACAAAGCTACAGTAATCAAAACAGCATGGTACTGGTACCAAAACAGAGATATAGACCAATGGAACAGGACAGAGACCTCCGACGCAACACAACACATCTACAACCACCTGATCTTGACAAACCTGACAAAAACAAACAATGTGGAAGCGAGTCCCTGTTTAATAAATGGTGTTGGGAAAACTGGCTAGTCATGTGCAGAAAGCAGAAGCTGGACCCCTTCCTGACACCTTACACTAAAATTAACTCCAGATGGATTAAAGACTTAAACATAAGACCTAACACCATAAAAACCCTAGAAGAAAATCTAGGCAAAACCATTCAGGACATAGGTGTAGGCAAGGACTTCATGACCAAAACACCAAAAGCAGTGGCAACAAAAGCCAAAATAGACAAATGGGACCTAATCAAACTCCATAGCTTCTGCACAGCAAAAGAAACAGTAATTAGAGTGAATCGGCAACCAACAGAATGGGAAAAAATTTTTGCAGTCTACCCATCTGACAAAGGGCTGATAACCAGAATCTACAAAGAACTGAAACACATTTACAAGAAAAAACAAACAAGCCCATTCAAAAGTGGGCGAAGGATATGAACAGACACTTTACAAAAGAAGACATACATGAAGCCAACAAACATATGAAAAAATGCTCATCATCACTGGTCATTAGATAAATGCAAATCAAAACTACATTGAGATACCATCTCACGCCAGTTAGAATGGCGATCATTAAAAAATCTGGAGACAACAGATGCTGGAGAGGATGTGGAGAAATAGGAACGCTTTTACACTGTTGGTGGGAGTGTAAATTAGTTCAACCATTGTGGAAGACGGTGTGGCGATTCCTCAAGGACCTAGAAATAGAAATGCCATTTGATCCAGCAATTCCATTACTTGGGTATATATCCAAAAGACTATAAATCGTTCTATTATAAGGACACATGCACACGAATGTTCATTGCAGCACAGTTTACAATAGCAAAGACCTGGAAGCAACCCAAATGCCCATCGATGATAGACTGGACAGGGAAAATGTGGCACATATACACCATGGAATATTATGCAGCCATCAAAAACGATGAGTTCGTGTCCTTTGTAGGGACATGGATTAACCTGGAAACCATCATTCTCAGCAAACTGACACAAGACAGAAAATCAAACACCGCATGTTCTCACTCATAGGCGGGTGTTGAACAATGGGAACACATGGACACAGGGAGGGGAGTATCACACACTGGGGTCTGTCGGGGGGGAAAAGGGGGAGGGATAGTGGGGGGTGGGGAGTTGGGGAGGGATAGCATGGGGAGAAATGCCAGATATAGGTGATGGGGAGGAAGGCGGCAAATCACACTGCCATGTGTGTACCTATGCAACAATCTTCCATGTTCTTCACATGTACCCCCAAACCTAAAATTCAATAAAAAAAA